>WSXT02179269.1:0-18294 GCA_011762715.2 Neuroterus valhalla | reverse complement strand
TTGCAATTATTTCTTTTTTAGCTCAATGGTAAAAAAAGCTGATTTCTCAACAACAACAAAAACTCCAAAGAATTATACTAATTTTATGCTTCCAGTAGAATAAATAACTGTTAGAAGTGTGTAAAAAAAACTCGAAACTGCTTGAATATTTTTGGGTGATCTTGGAGCAGTCGCAAATCAGATTATCTTTCATCAATATTAATGATGTGGATGTATTTTGTAAATAAAATCAAGGTGTTTGCTAAAATTCAAGAAAAAGTTTCTTGTCATTCCCGGATTGAATAAAATTTTGCCCGCCATTAAAACAGGGAAAGTCAAGCTTTCAAATCTGAAAATTTTCCAACTTCAATATTCTTTAATTTGAAACCTGCAAGATTGAACAGTTTTATAATTCGAACCCCATCACACTCTAACGGTAAAAATTCCGGAAGCCTTAGTAGCTGAGAATTCTTCAATTTAATTCAAGAAATTTTATAAATCGAATATTTCGGACTAAAAGCTTTCAAAGTTCGAGAATTATAAATTGGAATTGTACAAATTTCCAACTGTAAAACTGGCCTATTACACAAAAATTCCAAAATCACATCATTTCTAACAGGAAACATAAAAAACTGAACGATGCTAAACTTGGTTAAAAACAGTGCACTTTTTTAATTTGAAGAATAAAATTGAAATGTTTTAATTTCAAACTATAACCATGGCAGTTAAAACCGTTAAAACGTTCAATGGTGAGAATATTAAGTCATTCGATTTCAAATCGTAAAATTTGGAATACTGTAGAATCACGACTTTTCTGAATTTCATCATTTTAATTGCAACTTTTATTTTATCAAATTAAATTGATCATTGAAAACAATAATCAGTCGAGGTAGCGAGAAAATTCATGTTTTCATATATTTATATTGTATTCAATGAAGTGTTATTCTTTAGAGGTTAGATTTTCGAAAAACCTGGGAAAGGTGATCGGATGTGACTAAACTAACTCTTCTGGTGTAAATAGCAGAACCTGCTTCTTTTTTCCAGCTGGTTTTAAGGTTAGGTAACGAACTAAGAGAAATTCAATCTATTATACTTCAATCACACTCGAACGCTTTTCCAAGTTTGAAACAGCCCTTGGAAACGGGAAAATATATGAAAACAATGATTTTCTCGCTTCCACCGACTGATTCTTTTTGAAAAACAGTCAAATATACTTGATTAAGAATTGCAATTAAATGAAATTCAGAAGAGCCGTGATTCTATTACAGTATTACCGCAAATCTTAACGTTTCAATTAAAAAATTTTTTAAACATTTGGAACTGTGTATTCCTAAAGTTTTCCACATTTAGTTATTATCTAATTAAAATTTTTTAATATATTTAATCAATTTATGTTTACATTTAATCTACTTTAATCTCACTATGAAAATTTTTGGAATTCAAACACTCCTAATTTTTGATTGTTCAAGCCTTCGAAAATATATTAAAAATTGTTAAACCTGAAAATAGACAAGAAGAAATCAAGATTAAAGAAATAAAATTTTGAAAAGTAAATTATTTTAGAATAACACATTTTTAATTGGATAAGTTTATGTTTGAAAATGTTACGAACTGCACTTTTTGCAATAGTTTTACTACTAAAAATTATTTCAATTTCCGGAAAAAAAAGAACGCACTGTCATTTTCCGGATTCAGTTATTACCCGCAGAAATCTATGTAATATCGTGTCGAGTTTTAGACTTTTTTAAAGACATTGAAAATCTTTCGATAATCTTCGGATTTGGAGCTTTTTGAACACCTCTAAGAGCCGTCCTAGTTAAACTACTTAAAGTGAAAATCACACCTTTTCATAGTTGCTTTATCATAAAGTAAAGTCCAGTGTTATTTACACATGTGTATCTGTAATGTACTCACTAAAAAGTGAATACTGACACGCAATTTTTGCACTGAATCCAATGAACGATTTATAAAAATTGCCAAGACTTAAATGATAAAAAAACTCGTATTGCTAGAGTTAAATTTTTAAATAATGGTTCAAGACTAAGGTTTATAATTAATGATTCATTAATCGCAGACTATACACACAAGCATACCAAAATATCACACATACTTCGCCTGAAATTATTATTATTACTATAAAGAATTAGTTATAAAATTGAATGCCACGAGTGTGATGAGATGTTTGCCTACCTGGAAATCTAAATAATTATTTTTGAAGAATTTAAACTGAAGAAGTTTGTACCAGGATGCATTCACGAAGTCTTATTGTAAAGTAATTATGTTTGTATTTTATGTACAAAGTCTCTGAACCAGTTTTCCAATCCTGGTTAGCAACGAAAAATAGGAAGGAGAATTGGAAATCAAAATTAAGTCTTTTCAAGTAGTGACCCTACTGTAGAGTGAAAGTATCAGTTGTAAGACAAATGTGATGCAATAAATCTGTACAAATTCGTAAAAATAAATATATAAAGTAAAATTGTAATGGAAAAGTCGTTCCAGCGAAAAAATAAACCTAAGACGATCAGTAATTTGCCAAAAACGGAGGCAAACGAAACAAAGAGAATATTACATTTTCACGAGGTGATGAGATTGTGACTAGAGGTTTGGTTTAATTGTCTATTCTACCTTTAATCGTTTACTAAATTCTTCTTGCTGCTTTTCCCTCCATTCCTTCTTCGGCTTCATCCTTTTCAACTGACCGTCCCTGAAAATATTACGAGAATAAGTATCTAGTTGTTGAAAAAAATATTATTGTCAATTTTTCAAAGAATATTTTATCCATTTTACCACTGGAGATCGACAAGTCCACCTTGTCTCGCAATCACGGATTTTACTCGATTTGCAAAATCAATGGCACTTTCGTCTTCTTTTCTGTACATTGGAGGAAGGTACCAAACGTCGCAAACTATAGCCCAACTGGACATCATCATGTAGAGATATTGTATCATCGAAAATCGACTGCTGTTCCAGAATGCATCTCCGAACCTCGGATCGTACTGTCAATAAATAAGGTTTCAATAAAATTCATGATAATATTGATACTTAAGAATGTGTTCGAGTTTAGAAACACAAATTGTTACTAGTTTGCAAGGTGTATAAAAAATTTGTGAAAATAAGATACTTAAAATGGATTTAACTATTACAGGATATGAATATAATATTGCTTGGATAAACAAAGAGTGTCTACCCACCAGATGATTTTAAATTGACGGTCAATTCACGGATTTCTCCATGTCAAATTCTTATTTTTCCGGTCTGGCAATTAGTTTTTTATTTCCATTTTCTATGTTATTTAGTTTCGCAGAGGACTTTAAACTAAGTTAAGTTTTAATATTCATAGATTTAATTCTCAAAAATGAAGAAAAAACGTGCAGGAATGGGAGCTTTCGTAATTGATGTGACCACAGTTATACAGGAAGTCCTTGTCCGTGCTCGGTTATTCAGTATGTAAAAGAAAAATGTGTGCCGCATTTGATTTTTTTAATGTCGATACTGAATTTTCTGAAAAAATTATAATTCAAATTGGGACAGGACATTTTTCTAAGCAATATTATATGTAATTCTGATTGGTTCAGAAAATTTTCAGAAACAAATAACAATTTAGATATAAAACAAGGAATTTCTCAAAAGAATTCTGACCGAGATACGCAAACCCTTTTACGTGAAAATTTGTGCAGACTAGGCATGCATAATTATAATTTTTCCAAAAAATCCCCTGAATAGACTATAAATACTGATATCTCTTCCAAAATACCCTGTTTGAAATTATAATTACAGTCCCTATATTTTTATTTTGACATTGGAATATTTCTCTTTTTCTCAGTGAACAAAAATACCGACTTTTTCCCGGTTACCCGGCCAGGAAGACACCCTAAAATCGCATTTTCTAGAAAAACGATTTAAAAAGGTAAATTTGTCATTATTAGGTATGCCAAAGACTTAGAGTAGTGATTCAATATATTTTTTACAATTTTTGATACCTTGATCGCAACTGGGTAAATAACTCCCCCAACTTCGAAACTTCCTTTCTTGAACTGCATCACAGAAGTGTTGTTAATGCAAGTTCCCTCGGGGAAAATAAGTATCGGAGGATTCGAGGGGTCAGATACGTGCATCTTTAGTCTGTAGAAGGAATAATTTTGCATACATAAAAAATATCAATAGAGGTCAAAATAAAAAATGTTGTTTTTGAATTTTTAAATGCACACCTTTTTGTCACAGCTTCCCTGTCTTTCACTTCCGACCTTTCAAACCAGATGTGTGGGGATGCTCTAGCCAGGGCGCGTTGCAAAATACCCAGAAAACCGCCATGTCTTTGTCCTATCTGATAATTGAATAAACCGATCATATTTCATTCACAACTTTAGAAAAGCGAAAATTAAGTGAAAGCGTTTCAACTTTTGCTAATACAAAGCCTCCCTAAGCCGAGGGAATTATGAAGAAGCAAACTGTTCACAAGTTCACAGAATGTCATAAATTCATCATCAACCAGAAATAGAAGGGCCTAACTTCGGACATAAAACAATTTTGCATGATTCGAATACGAAGCAAACAATAATTATGGAATCGTCAATGTAAAAAATTTTCAAATTCAAACAATTTTTATTCAAAATTGTCCCTTCGGACTCAAAATACAATTTCCTAATTTTTTGGGATTTGATCGAAAATTACTCAATTCCAACCACAACTAGTTTAAAAAAAGCTCAATTTATGAAGCATCTAAAATATAAAATTTAAAACAATTTAAAATTGTTTTACCATGAAGAATTTGAATCGGACATTGTACAAACTTCAAAACCTGAAATCATCTATTATTCGATTTTGATCGTTCTAAAATTATGATATTCAGAGTATTAAGGGCTTTTATTTATAATAGTGCAACTGCGAACAATTCAAACAAGAGAAATAATATTTTTGAATGTATCAATTTTCCAAATCCAAAATGATACAATTGAGCCTCCGGATTCGATAACCACGCATATAGTTTTCAATTTGAAAATGGCAAATTTTTTATCATTAAATCTGCAAGGATTAAAATTGTAAATATTTTCAATATTAAGGCAGTCAATTCGGAAAAATAGTATTTCATTTTACACTATTCAAATAATCGAGTTTTGACCCGAAATTTTATATTTTCGAACGTTAACAATTGAAAATGATAAATTTTGTTTTGAGAAAAAAAAACAGTTTAGTGTACTTCAATCTGAAGGATTTTTTTTTAGTTGAGAAATTGAACATTTCTAAATTTGCACTGAACAGGTATAAAAGAATTTCAAAAAATACTCGAGCGATCTAAAATTATCATAGCATAATATAAAGTCAAATTTATGGTGGTTGGATAAGTTTTTCTACTAAAACTAAGACTAATTAGAATTTGAAAAAACTTTCCTGGTCCAATTTTTTGTTGTGGTTTCTTATCATTTTTGGTGCAAGTTATCACTAAGTAAACATGAAAACAGCATACTAGGGACAACAAACAAAAAATATAAAGCAAGCTGTGAGGCTGGTAAAATATATAAAAAGCAGAGCACTATTCCAATTATTCGGAGAAATCCATTATGCATGGAAATCTCCAAATCTGAGAAACAAAACCTAGCAAAACTATTTGTATCAGCAGCGCCATTAGATGCAAAATTTTACCACGTAAATTAGTTCAATATTCGACAAAAGGCGCTTCTCCGGAGAACTAGCATTCAAAACACCGTTAGATATATCTCAGTTTAGAATGTTTAGGGAGTACTGATTTAATGAAAAATTGTAATTAAAGCAAAAGCGGAGAAACGTCAGTCGTTTCTTCAGAACATACCAGCGAATAACAATTGTCACACATAAGGACGAGTACGTCAATGGGGGAAGTATGATTAGCCACACAAATGCCCCTCACTGGTCGATTCTCAGGGTTGTGATAGTTGATGACAGAAGACAGGGCGCTGGACAAGACAGCGAAGCACATCATTGAAACTCTGTGGTTTAGCCAGCGTTTGAAGTTTCCCTCTGGAACGTAGCCTACCACCGCGGTACAAACCGTCAGCCACATCACCTGAAAAACCAGAAGCTTTCTACCTTAGACAATGTCCCAAATTTAATATTTAATTTTTTTCGATTTTCCATCGAAAATCCGTTTCGAATGATTTAAAATCATTTTCGTTCAAAGCATTACAACAATAATACTTTCGGAAAGATGTTCTCTACTGTAAAATCTGAAAATATAAAGGATGAAGGACTTTCAAAACAAGAACGTACAAAGCTGGACAAAAAGCAGTCTTGAGAGATAATTATCATAAGCCGAGAATAATTTGGAAGCATTTGACTAATTTTTGAATTACCAAACAAAAAGACGTTTGTGTAGATAAAATTGCCACATCAAATGTCGAGGTGTGATTTGCGACGCAAATCCCGGATTTAGGTTTGTTCTCAGCATTATGAATTGTAATCATACTGGACATCGATCTAGTCATTACCCTGAACGTAATCAGAGTTGCCTGATTGCTCGCCCAACGTTTAAGAGGACCGTTTGGCAAGAATCCAATGGTAAACGTTGAACATATTAGAAATATTACCTAAGAAGCCTCCGTGTTAGTATGAGAATCTATTCCCAAAAATAAATGTAGGGTGACCACTTGAATTCTGGAGAAAAATTCTCCATCGTCCAAATTTTTATCATTAATATCATATTATCATCAATAAAAAAAAATCCAGTCTGGATATTTTCCAGTTCAGTGGCCACTCTGATAAAGTAAACAGATTTTAAATAAAACAAGTATCAAAAATCAAAATAGGTCTCAATTAAATTACTCACTCCAACGAAGCAAATGAATATTCTCAGTGGAAGGAGGAAGCAATACCGCATGAAGAATCCGAACATCCATATCACCGTAAGTTTCCAAGAGATAAATTCATACTGTCTATTTGTCCTCGTTAAAAGATTCCAGTTCTGCAAGGAGAAATCAATTAACAATCATTATTATCTCGTTCACAAAGGAATCCATGAAGCAAGAGACTCTAAATAAAGTCTGAATGAAAATTTCCTGAAATTTCATCTGACCCTTAAATAAAATGTGTAATTGTGAAAAATATTGAAACAATACTCATTTGCATAAAATAGTCAAGATGCGCTTCCTTGAATGAATGGAGCCCAAATTGGTATTCTGAACGCACCTTAAGTTCTTCGGCTTCGAATCTAGAAGTTACCTCGTCCTCGATTATGGCCTCGACTCCAGCTCTGATATAATCAATACAAATTGCAGGTTCAAATTCTCTTTTCAATGTTTCAAAAGACTTATGACTTGCAAGTGAAACCTGGAAATTAAATCGTAAGAAATTATTAAAGAACTGAATTTTCTGGAAATGAAAAAAAAACAAACTATTATTCCGGGTAACCTTGGTACACCAGGAGAAGGATAGCAATTTCGATGCGACGAGTGATTTTGCATTTTAAAATATTTCAAATTCAGAATTCCTGGTTCGGTGGTTATCCGAGACGTTTCAATTAGAAATAGAATATTTACCGCTTTTTCACTGGGACTCAAAAGATTTCCCTCTGCCTTTTGACGCTCTTCATTTTCGAGCTGCTCCTTCTGAATTTGTACTTCCGGTTCTGGGACCAAAATTAAATCCTTAGATCTGGCAATAACAGAATTCCCAACGACTCCATTTTGCGTTTTTTCTCCCTTTTGTTTGCCATCACGAGAATTGTGTTTCTGAGTAGAAGAAGGTGTTCCTCCACCTTCGTCTTCACTTTCGCTTTCTTCAAAGTGCCAAGTACCATTTCTTTTCTTTACTTTCTCAATGTTTTGTCTTCCAAACTGAAAAAAGGATATAAGGGATACTTTTATTTATAGTGTACAAAGCCAGTATCAGATAAATGTCCATATTCGTAAATTGAATGCAAATCACAGTCTGCACTGATTTAAATGTTTCATTGTCTGTTATTGTATACGGGGTGCATCATAACAAACAAACAAGCTAAGCTGGATTTCCTGAACTCGACCACAATTTGATTTATTTTCGTTTATCTTTCTTGCGTTTTTCGTAACCGTTGCGAACTGCAGATTCAATATCGTTTTGCATTTGAGATAGATACTCTGATTTGGCTTTTTTTTTTAAATTTTTGAACATCAATCTAGAACAATAAGTAGTTCCTTACTAAAGGAAAATAAAACTAATTAAAAATATAATAATTTCAAAATATATTTTCAGTATTGAACGATGCAAAAGATAAATGGCGCATTGTCTTTTAAAATTGTAATGATACAGCAAAAAATAAACTTGAATCAATGCTTAGATCAGAAATAACCCAGTTATATCATCAAATTATTGCATAGTGTGGAAGCGATACAAAAGAATTGTGCAAATGCTAATCGGTCGATGACTTTCGACACACAAGAAAATATGAACCATGAAGACGCAAACTTTTTTTCTCCTATCTGAATCCTAACAAATATTATTCAATAAGAGCTAGGCTGTCACGTGGTTTTAGCATGCTGGTGTACGAGAAAGCACGAGTTTGTAAATGATCAGGTACATCCATGATAACTGGACCATTCAACGAATATTTTCGTAATTGATGAAATCTCTTTGTAAAACAAAAATTAGTTGAACAAACTGTATATCCTTGGAAAAATATTAATTGCGCTTAGAAAAATCGGTGAACTTTTAAGCTTAAAAAATGACCAATCTCCGAATTTCAAAATTTCAAATATAAGCTTTATGAAAGTCAAAAACTTAAATTTAAGAGCTATAAATTGGGATATTATTCTATAATCAAAAACTTCACAAATAAATTCTGAAATTCGAATAAGAAACTTTTGATCGCTAGAAAGCATAATTTCCAGGGATTACAGTGGTTCGACATATCAATTTTAGGGAAGAAATTAGATTTTTCTGAAAAAAAAAGGAAAATTTTCTTCCCTTTTGTTTCTTCTTCTATTTTTTGATTGGAAGAAAAAATGGAGATATCGCTGGATTCTTTATATCAAATATTTTCCAAAAACTTTAAAAGTATTGGAAAAAAGAATAAAAACATGTTCCCGATCAATTTTCCGTATAAGGTTAAGTTTGGTTTTTTAAAGGAATCCGATTCCGAAAAAATCGGCCGGGAAGTCCAAATTTAAAATTTCATAGGTTTTCAAAATAGACTTTGAAAAGCGATTACATTTGAAATTAATAGTTTTTCGCAGAAATAGAACATTCTTCCCGAGATGTGAGGATGCTGTGTGAAAAAAAGAAAGTTTTGATCAAGAAAATGATACTGTTTCGAGAGAATCAAAATTGAAGATCGCAATATCACACTATGGCAGAAAGTTTTTGCTACAAAACCAAAAAAATAAGGAAATATATTTATCAATAAATGATTATTCCAAGAAACATCAATGCAAAAAGGCTGAAAAATTATTACTGCTTTAAAATAAATGATAAATTTTATTTAATTTTTTTTTGTCCTAATTGTACGAATAAAAAATTATGCTTTGAAAAAATCTATTTACCACCATGTGTATTTTATTTTTTCAATAATGTTTTGTACATTAAACCTATTTTCGATCAAAATGTTTTTTAACTAGTTCTGTATAAAGTTAATTTTTTTTTTTAATTTATTCAAGAGCCTCAAAAATTTCAAGTCTTTTCTGAACTTGTGCCTTCGGAATCTGAAAGGATTAGAAATATTTGATGGGTTCTAAATTTGATAACGTTATTATGATATGGAAATTATACAGCGTTATACTCATATTTATTGCAAACGCTGAATTTAAAGTTTCGAAATTGAGATATTTAGGGCACAAATTACGAATTCAAAGAATTATTTGAATTCCCTCTCAATTTTTTATTTTTTTCAGATGTGGATTGCACGTATAGCTGCAGGGATATAGATGGTGTCGAGAATTTTCGAATATCGTTGGTTTCTGTTCGAAACATTATTAACCGAAATTCTCAAAAGCAGGGATTATAAGGGATTTGAAGAAAAATAGGAGAAAAAAAGGAATAGGGGACTGATTGTGATCCTGCATCTCGTTCAACTTGGCAGGTTTGCAACTGAATTAATTTGTAACCTTCTGTGTTTTTTTCAACATCATTTATAACATGAAGAGGGTAATAAATGATAGCTACAGGTAAAGAAGTTGCAGAAATTCCAGACTCCATAGCAATCCTAAAATTGTGAAAGTGAAATCATAAAGTTCAAATTTTTAGCAAATTACTGGTCATTTTTAGTACCCTTAGGAGTAGACATTCTGAGATTGAATTATCACGTTTCCTTGATCAATATTAACCTTTGTCCATAATGATCGAATAAAATATCCGTACCTGGACTTTGGACTTACGAATACGGAAACCGTAATCATAAAAGAAAAAAATTATTATATACAAGTATTTTCACTATATTGCAATTGGAATTGAGAATAAAAAAATCTATTTGTGCAGTAGAATTACTAGGTTTTAAATTAGGAATCACATATTTGATCATACCATAGACCATATTTATTATTGGACCAATAATCACGATAAATAATTACCATACTGATTTAAAATTACAAATATACTCTATTGAATTGGTTTCACTTTTAACGCCTTCATTTAGTCACAAGTGTGTCTATAAATAGAACAAAGTAGTGTATTATCGATGATGCACATCAAGTATGGTAATTTAATCAGCACTTAATATTACCTAAGAGCGATAGCCATACGCGTTTTTTAACATTCTAGAACCAATTCATTAGTACGGTTTTTTCATTGCCTTATCGAAGTCCCACTTTTGAAATGTAAAACTAAACTAGTTTATGCCCCACTCAAACATTTTGCGTAATATTATGTATATTTATAATCTCTGTGTAAAATATATGTACAGTTCAAATTTCATCTTTAATGAAAAAAAAATATTTTCTATTCGACGATATTCTTATTAAGTTACAAATGATAATCTCATTCATTGATGTTTGTTTCTAATTTATACCATTTTTTACCATTCAATGAATTAGAGAATTTGAATAACTTCAAAGAGATAGATCGAAGTCATATTTTTGAATGTCGAATGCACCCAATGGCTTTACATAATTTTGTATCTGAGGTACAAATCGATGAATCAATGTACCTAGACGGACTGTGAACTTCGGATTCATACATTACAGAGTTCAACGTGCTTGTTTATCTTCGCAAATTAGTTTCATGTTCTACAAATCCTTCAAATCTATTACATTGTTCTCCCTTCCTTTCAAGTATTTGCTCACTATTTCGTAATTGAGAATTTTGAAAAGTAGTAAAAAATTAATTCAAGAGAATAATAAAAATTTTGATATTAGAAAGATTGTTCACAACTGCAAAGAATAGAAGTAAATAAATAATTTAGTTTTCAAAACAAGTCATGAAAAACTATGATTCACAAATATTCCGGAATTTTGATAGCTTTTTGACTCTAGGAAAAGGAGTTCTCAAAAAGCAATTCAGAATCTAATTAGTGACGTTCTCCTTCATTTTAGAATTTCAGAATAAATGCTTTTTCAAACAACAAAAGGAAGAAAATTTGCTATATATTTTCTTCCATAGAATATATTGTCATTTGAAAATATTTCTGAATCTATATTATTTTTATAGTATAATGCTACTATACGATTCCCAGATGGAACTAGTTTTCTCTTCTACTCAACTTGATTTGCTTGTTTGCATTACGTTTCCTGTGAAACATGCAGGCGCCTTGTGACAAATCTTTGAAAAAAATGAGAAAATCAATGCAATTTTTTTCTGCGCACTTAAGAGTGATTCAACGATTATAATATTTCACTTTAAATTGATCTGTAATACTGCTTCTCAAATAAAATTCTTTTTCATTCAATTGCAAGAAATGCCATCATTGTACATATATTCTCAACTGAGAAAGCAACATGGCAAATGTTGAACGTGATGTGCAGTTTTTCTGTCGTATTACATAATCCAAGGTATTTTCCAATTGAAAAAAATGAGACAGATTTATGTAAACTGTATGCGAAGTTTAAACTTTTATTGCAGAATAAAACGTTTTAAAACTTACTTTACTCTTCTATTTTTATTATCACGATACATCATTAAACAAAATATATACATAAAAATCCATAATATTAAATAATTTTATCAAGTTCCATTGAGTAGAGTGGCCTAAAATTAAAGGATTTAGTTTGATATCATAACAAAATTAACGCTGGTTATTAATGTTCAAATATGACTGATTGGAAAAAAGTAAATTAGATAAGGAAGTAATGTGTAAGCGAATGTATTTGTATTGATTTAAAAATCCAAACCAGATGTACATGGAGAGAGAAATTCTTTTCTATTCACTATTCCAACTAGGCGCAACTTGTAAAATGCATTCAATTTCCTAACTGCAACCTAATCATCTGCATTATGAAAATGAATTGCTAGCAAAATTATATCAATCAATGGAAAATTATGTGGTCTAAACTGTTCCATGAATTGGCGATTAGTTGAACTACAAATATTTCTTTGATCTAATTTCTTTTATAATTGATAGAAATTATTCAAGAGGTTATAACTCAAAATATATTTATCAGATATAAAATATGCAGATTGGCTCATCAAGATACCGGAATATGATATTATCAAAATAATTTAATAAATCGTTTTCTTTTCAGGATTGCAGCATTGCATTTTTATGAACAGCCATAGGCTTCGTGTTTATTAGGGTCACGTATTGTTTTCATTTCATGTAATTTTAAGTATATCAATAATACGAGAGACGCTCAATTTACTTTGTTTTCGTCAGTATTTTCAATAAGAAAAAAAAGGATAATGAATTTTCAACGAGGGTCGAGCATGACATCTATGGTTAATACGTAGTGTATCTCAAATTTTTGTCTACAGAAGATTATGGTATTTTTTTAGCAGTATTTGAAAATTTTGCAACAATTTATGCAGCCAAGCCCAATGTCTTTTTTTTTGTTGTTATTTTCGACGTAACATTTGAAAAACGTTTCTTATTTGTACGGTTAGCTCAATAATCAATCTTTAATCAATTAAAGGGGACGGTTTAGTGAATATATAATTAGATTTTGATTTCTCAAAGTTGGATTTTGGCGTTGTAGAAAATCGAAATGTGATATACATCATACAAGCTATAATAATCATTTCTTAGACTAAAATTTGCAAAAAAAAACGTATTTCATATTCCTTTGGAATTATTCGAATTTAGGTTTAAAGAAATCTACTAACCAGCCGCACTCAACCTTACTTATAATATTAGATTTCAACGAAATACAGTAGATCCTAAATTCATACAATTAAATAATTTTATTTTGTACAATTGTACGAGTTCGAGTAAAAATCCCATAATTTTTTTGAATACGATAATTCTATCAATCGTAGATTATTTAATTCAACGTCAAATGCATACTGTAAGAAGTCGTATAATTTCTTTGCGTCTATCGTAAATAGAAGAGAATTTCAGGTTTCCGGTTATCGATGTAAAATTATAGTCAATTGATATGGAAAAGGTCATAACTTTACGCGTATATTGTATAAATAACTACTAAGTGTATCGTATGTGTTTTTTTACCTATGATTATCACTGTTAATTGAACAAATCGTGAAAAATTAAAATTAATATCGTACAAAAGTTTTCGGAATTCACTACAATAATAGTAGCGATTTTTCAGTTTTCGTAATATTGCGTGAATCACAGCTAATGCATCTTCACAATTTTTTCTCACGAATACGTTTCTAAAATATAAAAGCAATCATGAAAGATTCCGTAAATATTAAATGAAATTGACAATCCCGTCCTACGATAAAAATATCTTAAACATTCCAAATACTTGTTAAACGTCATTATAGGTTATGTCAGAATTCAAATCTGCCAAAAAATCAAAACTTTAGGACAATTCTCTCTATAATTACACGCAAATAACTGAATATGTTCAAAATGATGCAATTATTTACCCAAAACAATAAACAAGTTACTCGATTCCTCGATAAGAAGCTGTCATTCAGAAACGCAAGAAACAATCAATGACATAACCCCAAAAATATCCAAAAAGTGAACCATCAAAGCATGAAAAATGCTTATAATCGTAGGAAAGAGCAGTATTTACGAGATAACTCAAACAATACATATGGGCGCCTTTGACATAAAGCACTTGAAATAATCGTGGGACTTGAAATTGCCTCTTTTTTTTAAATAAAAATGACGTCTTACCTCGAAAAGTGCCAGTAGCAATTTTATATAAAACCTTCGGACACCGAGAGATTTGCCGATTGATGCAAGAAAAATAATTGCAAGTAAAAACATTAGAAAAGGTGTCAACAGCAGCGAAGCTGTGAAAGAAACGACCGACCATATCAACGCCATTTTACGTACTGGTTGTCCGTTGTCGTTAGCCGTTAAGTCATTATTCCGTTCCCGTATTTTCACCCTTCTTTTCCCAAAAAACGTCAAATTTTTCCCGATTTTCGAAGCTTTCCGTCAAGGATATGAAAAAGCTATCGTTCGTCATCCCAGTTGGGTGCTGTGAAGTGGACTTTATATCACGTGACTCTTCGATTAGCGCGTTTTAAAAAATTGGTTTTCGAAAAGTCAAGGATGCAGATAAATTTTCATTCAAAATGATGTGAGACTTCCATCAAAAACTAGGGCTGCTAATCAAATATTAAAGAATTATCTAGGTCATTATATACCTATCTTGTTTTGAACATATTTTCCTCGACCACTCGTAGTCCAAAAACTTCTTATTTGATAAATATCTATTGCCATCTTTTATTTATTGTTATTGTTTCTATGAAAAAATAATGTTAAGAATCCTAAAGTTATAGAGCCGCTGAAAAAATTTCAAATTTCACGTGTTTAAGGTTTAACAAAGGTTATGTACAAACATGGACAAAATTGCCTACTCACTCCCGGATTTCACCTATCTAGTTGCAGAAGCTAAAAACATTATGAAATTCAAATACTTAAGAAAGTTATTAAGTGTTGATTAACACTATTCATATTCATACTAATTCTTGATGTTAAGTTCCCGCAAAAATGAGAGCCAATCGTAATACGTCATCAAGTATCGAATACTCATTGTTGTGAACAAGCATTAATACTGATTTTTTTTCAACACGACCACACGAGTAAAAATGTCTGCCGTGGAACTCAATCCGAGGCCCGTCCGGGTTTCTCCTTTAATCAAGGTATTTATCATTACATACAATTACTTTATTCGAATTCTTATTCCTTCTGTGATAATCTTCGAGTCTTTAGTGAAAAAACTGGATATTATCGAGACCAAAGTCCATGATAGATTCGCATAGTACTTTTGGGGAATCACTTCTTATTATGTAATTTCGCTTAAAATTTGAAAGGAGATTCGATTTTATAAGGGTATTATCTGTTTAAATTGTTATAAAAGCAAACTTTGTGATCGGAAATCGATTTTTGATTCATTTTTCATTTGTTTTTTTTCGATAGGTACTATAATCGAATTTTGTTCTTAACCTACATTACTTCCAAAGGATTTTCGTTTTTCGACGAAGGTTCAACTCTTTTTTGATAATGTTCTACATTTTTTAAAAGAAACTGTTAGTAAAATTTGATCAAGATGGTGAAGATCAAAGATATTATATAATATCTTCGAAAAGGTTTCGAATTCTCTACATTCAAATAGGAATTTTTGAGCTTCAGTTGTTTTGAATGGCGAGGTGACATTGACAATCGAAGACGTTCTTATTTCTTAGCTCTTTAAACTTGACTTTGCACAATGAACTTTCGATTAGTTTAAATTGCCTGTACTTTGATTTTATTTAATTTGTTAAGTAGATGATTTGATATTTTAATCCAAGAAGTTCAATTTCTTAAAGAAAAATGTTTGTCCTTAATTTGGCAATTCGTACGGTTTAAACCATTTATGGTATCTAGATTCATCATTTGAATTCCTACGACTTATGCTCTAGTTCAGTATTGAATTTATTATAAAAACTGTATATTTCAATCTTTATGGACTACGAAATAAGAATAAAAAGCTCTTAATTGAATTTAATGGAAAACATGTATTCAAAGAATCAATTTTAATGGATGCAAATAAATTATGAAACTTTCGTCCAGGATCAATCATTCACAATACAACAAAATTATATTGCAGGTTTGCCGGTGGACATTCCTCATTTCTGGAATCCTTTATGGAGTCTACCATCACAAACGATTCAGCCAGAAGGAGGCCTTGCTTCGAGAAATTGAAGAACGAGAAAGGCCAGCAAAGGAAGCAAAAATAGCTGCCGAGAGGAAGCTTGCTGTTGCAGGTAATAATATTAGCCCTCATTTTTACTTCTACTTTCCAAATGATGAGAAATTATATTTAAAATCAAATACAAATTTTATGTAGCGGATATACACAAATTTAACTTTGATCATTTTAATGCAGCAGGAAATCAGTAAACCCTAATTTAATAATTTTATTCTTTTTAATTCCAGCGGAACAACGAATGCTAGACGAGCTCTTGAACCCAGCTAAAAAATAAATTAACTCGTCAAGTCAAACTAGTGCAAGTTATTGTCATTAATAAAGTAATTTTAATGTTACTGGAAATTCGAGTTTGAGTACATTATTGTGCTAATCCACCCGTCGTTTCTGCACATATTACTTTGCAGTAAAAAATTTTTCTTTTGAGATAAACTTTTGTTTACAAATATGTGGAAATAATGAATAAATTCGATTAAATTAAAACCATCAAATTGAGCGTTTTTATTTGATATGTATAACGTTCAAAATATTGTAAACTTATGCTAACGAATATACAAAAACATATTAAAATAAGAACAAACTCCATTTAAATTCAAGAGAACTTTGATTAATTTCATCAAAATTTTATTTTGAACAAAAAAAAAATCCAGACCAAATATCCTTTTTTTGTAATTCCAAAAGTCGACTGCGTTCGAAATTTAAAAACATTGAACTTGAAATTTCCTATGTAAATTTTTCAGAATTAAACAATTATTCTAGATTGGAAACTAGCAATATTCAACTTCTATTCGTAAATAAAGTATTCAAGTTACAAAACTTGACAAATCATAGTCAGTGGCGCCAATCCTATTTGAAACAGTTCGGACGAGTCTGCTTAAGGCAGCCCCCCCCCCCCCCCATTTTTGCAGAAAAAAATTTGATGAGCAAAAAAACGAGAGCGATAATTAAAATTAAACTATGGTGACACTTGTGTTACAAACAAGTTCTTCAAATGATGAAAGTAAGTATTACTTACAAAGCTATCCAAATATTACACTTCATAAGTAGAATACTTTTAATGTTTTAAAAACATTAGAAAACAGGATTTATTCATTTTTTAGTTTTTATTAACATTGTAAAAGATGGATATCGGCATATGAAAAATATTGAAATGATTCAAAAGTGATCTAAAAATCTGAAAATGATTAAAATTATTATTATAGGTTAAACAATCATGTATGAATTCGAGCGGATGATAGGTCGAAAAAATTTTTAATGTATTTTGGAAAAACTGATTTCGAATATTTCTTTGTGAATTCAATAAGTTCCTTCTGAATTATTGTATCATTATGTGCAAGTTTATATAATAGAAAAATATTTCATTTTCCTACATATACGCAGATTACCAAAAAAATTTTAACATGAAAATACTTCTCGTTGATTATTATCATTTAAGATGATAGAAATTATAGAAATTGATTCAATTAAGTACAGCCTAACTGGAAATCTGGTCTTCTACATGGATATTTTTCTTAAGTGAAATTACAAAGATTATTTTTAAATAGAATTAATAAAATATGTCGTCATTACATTTCAAAAGGATTTTTTTCTGATACAATATGTAGTAACATTTTCAAGCCTCTCTACGTAAAATATTATCAAAAGAAATGATATATTAGGTGATATCTCATGGTATTCTTTTTCCAATATAATTAGGTACTTGTGATTTCTAATAAAATGTTTCAGAGGAACCAGAACGGATCGGACATTTTTCTGTCAGTCGAATCCAAATCACTAAAAATTTGAACATTTCTAAAAATAGATTGGATGAAAATTTGAGATTTGCAACTAGCATTTCAATTTAATCCGAATTCAAACTGAAATAACGTGTAAATAAGATCAAGCATGGAATGATTATGAATAAAAATTAATATTCTAATAAACGAGTCAAATTTGAAACTTATTTTCCATTTAAAAAAATCTGCCCGCTGCGCGGGCACATTCTCATCGCGCACGGCTCGCTCCGCTCGCAATTTTGAGCGCGCCTGCGGCGCACGTCTTTGGGATCTCGCGCTTCGCGCTCGATGGTAATCTCACCTCGCGCTCCGCGCTCGGCCTTTGTACCTCCCTACAGTTTTAT
>WSXT02179268.1:0-55212 GCA_011762715.2 Neuroterus valhalla | reverse complement strand
TCCAACCTGCCGTCGTTGAACAAGATATCTGCGACTAACATGCTTGCCGTCCCAGTTCTACTCTATTCGTTTGGAGTGCTTACATGGACGAAGAACGAGCTCAAAGCCTTTGCCATTACTACACGCAAGATGATGCATGTGAAGAAAAGCTTGCACATCAACTCAACCGTTCCGCGCTTATACAAAACACGCCGTAGAGGCGGACGCGGACTTCTCAATCTTGAACGCCTATACAACCGAATAATACTTAGTACTGTTCATATCATCGCGAACGGTAGAGATCCTCTTTTGGCAATGGCCAGGAATCACGAAATGAGTGGGGATGAGCGTTCTTCTACAAAACCGCGGAGCAGGCAGCTGAAACCTTTGGCCTGAACCTTAACATCAGCAGTGAGGATAGTGCATTACTTCACCAAGATGCCTCACTTCTCAAAGCACAGGTGAAGAAAGCAGAGGCCAAAAACTTCCTAAAACAACATGAAGACAAGGTGATGCACGGAAAATTTTACAAAATTGTAAAAGATGAATCCTTGTCACATGAGTCAACGTTTGCTGTCCTCAAATCATCTGGACTCAATTCAGGAACAGAGAGTTTTATTTTCGCGTGTCAGGACGGTGTAATTTTCACCTTAGCATACCGTAGAAGCATATTACGTCAAGAGGTTTCCAGCGATAGGTGCAGGGCGTGTCTGAAACTCCCTGAGCACCTATGGCATATACTATTGAATTGCCCTATTCACGCAGAAACGACGTATCTGTACCGACACAATGCTGCCTCAAGAGTGCTTAAGCACCATCTTTGTCGCTCTTATGGCGTTTGCCGCGACCCTGCCCTGCCCCAATCCAACACACAAGACCCGACATCGTGCTCCTTGACGAGCGTGACTGAACTATGTTCGCGATCACCTACAGTGACATCATCAAGGATATTCGGTTAAATTAATTGTTCTCATCATCGGTGCTCTTGGGGTGCGACGCCTTTACTGATGAGCAACCTTAAAACCATCCCCGTGTGCCAGAAATATGCCATGGCACTTGCCGGCTGGATGCAAAGAGCAGTCATACTTGGGTCGCTCCATGTCCTGGAGACACACGAGGGTTTCGCCAGCCCGTCGTTCTGATTTCGTCATGCATCTAGTCACTCATCTCACGGTCGTGGGACGTGGCCATAGGTGTATTTAATCGCGGTTCGATTGGGAGCTTGTGCCATTTTCCTGAATGACAGTTGCTTTGATTGAGCAACGATGATATGATACGATTTTCCGTTGTTGATACAATTCCTCTTTACATAGAAAGCCCTATTCCATAAGTACTCACTAATAAATAATTTACCATTTCTTAAACCGTCTACTTATTATAAACTAGATTGTCGCATTAAAATTTAATCGAGTACAGAATGGCGAACCGCTTGCAGTCCGCGGATGGAAACATACCAAAATCAAGATAGAAAGGAGTAGGTCTCTTAACGAAAGTGTGCGAGTAATAGCTATTACTTTCACATCTGTGTCTATGCTTCTAGCTTAAAAGGCTCATGAGGTCTTAAGGCTTGAGCATGGATGAAGAATTAGTAACTTGTCAAAAGTAAGGGGTTCTAGCCCGTGGCTAAGATCCAGGGAGTTGTAGCGTGTTCTTTTTCACTCGTTGCAAGAATGGCTATAAATTACCCGGGAACTTTCCCTCTGGATAGCCTGCGTAATAACTCGCTGACAAAGGGTCCACGAACTCCGAAGAGTACTCTTGATAGTTGTAATAATTTTTTACATCTTTTTTTCCCGTTACGCATATAACCGAGGCGGAGAATGTATGGATTTGGCTAGAAGGTCTGTAATAGTATCATTTATAACGTGAAGGACAGATGAAGAAAGAGAATTCTGAGACGTAGAGGAGAATCTGGATTGTCAATGTGAATAAAGTCAAAACTCTCGCCTCATTCAACTGCATGTGCCACCACTGCTATCTGGAGACTGGCCACTCTAGAAGATCATACTCGCACGGTCCCCGAGCCTACATCCAAAATTATACCTTGTCGTTAAGTGCTGCTCACTCACTCAAATGCATCTCATCTTGTTTAAAAAGATGCGAGCAGATTTTGTGCGTAATTAAAGGAAAGTTATAAGCATGCAAAACCGTTTATCAATAGACAATAACTATTGCTCGAGGTGCATTTTTGAATATGCACGAGTCTTCTGGCTATCGAGATAAATTATATTGAACCATGTGGCCAACTCGGTAGAAAGGGATTGGGTGACAGGATAGTGACAGGATAAGTTGTCAAAAATGTACGATACAATCGATTGGTCAGTTGGTCGTGGGGGCTAAGGCATGAGCTTTGGACCCCCTCCGTCTGGTCAAGGGTTCGATTCCCGCCTCGCACTCTGGAGGGGTGATAAAAGGAGAAGGTAGTAAATATAGAGGACAGGTATTATTTAAAGACTCTCAAACCCGTGAAAGGAAGAGAGTATAAACAAATCTTTCCGAGGTACAGTTTGGTAATATGTATACTGCCAGAAATTATTCGTATTTCGTACTCTTCCTGATATAGTTCTTCCAGGCTTCTTTTTCCAAGAAGTATCGTCCCTTGCAATTACGTGAATTACCATGTGCAAAACTTATATATAGTTTACATATAGTGGAAGAGACAATGATTTTTTTCATTTTTCCTACAAAATTTCCTGAATAAAATGAAAAAGTACATCAGTGTTTCGTCCACTACATATATAAACTTTACATAACTTTTCCACTTGGGAGGCGTTTGATTTGTGTTATTGATGAGGTGTGTACACAGGAATAGAGGAGGGGTAACGTAAAGACTTTCAAGCCGTCCATAAACTACCTTTACTATTTCGAAGGAATTTGTATGTACGATCGCCACCTGGAAGATTTGAATGAGGAAAAAAAAAATTTTTAATGTATCGAAATAACATTTCTTACTAAGTTTTAATTTTGATGAACCTATTAACGTATATTTCTAACTTTGTTCTTGAAAAATATTAGCAAAAAAAAATTATTACGGGAAACTTCTGACTGGAGCAGAAAACTCTAAGAATTCTTATGCCATGGCCGAAGGAAGTAGCTCAATCAGTATGGTGTAAAATTTATCTTTGTAAATCAAAAATTTAGCTATTTGGTTTAGAATTCGAGCATTTTCAGAACTTCAAATATTCTACTGAAAACGCAACTATTTTGTTGAAGGCATCCTTATTGATTGAAAGTTCTTCTTTCTTGGTTGAAGATGAAGTTTTTGTTAAAAATTCAACTGTCTTCCGGAAAATTTGTCTTGTGGCTTGGGAAACTTAAGCATTAGTTTAGTAATGCGACTGGTTTTGGTTAGATTTCAATATCTTTTGTTTAAAAATTTCTCTATTTTGTTGAAATTTTATTTATTTCAATGAAAATTCACCTTTTTTGTTGAAATTATCTTTTTTTGGCTAAAATTCCATCTTTTATGGTAAGAAATAGATACGCTCACCGCTCACCGGGGGGCTGGTATCGGGGGTTGTGGTCCTGAGGCGATAGAAATTAGAAATCCAGTTCGAACCAGATTTGAAGCGACGACTGACTAGGCGAAGGTAAACATTCAGGACCGTATGTCTAGTCTCGTGAATACGTGCGTCGCAAGTCTTCAAGTAAACAACTTCTATACTACGCATTACGGTACAGCCGTTTCAAGGCTGATGGGCTGTCTTGCTGCATCGTGCGAGGGTCGGGGGGAGCAACAGAATCACTCAAGCATGAACAGCCGAGAAACCGGCGCTCTGCCGATAGGCGTCCATCCAAGCGGTGAGTGTATATAGTTTTGCAGCGGTGACCTCTATCCAGACATAAAGTATACGAGTTCTTACAATTTGGAGCGACAACTGGTTCTGAGAAAATCGTCTTTTTGCCTCGAAAATTATATTTTTGGCTTATCGATATATCTGTTTGGTTAACAATTAGTTTATTTTTGTTGAGAATTTATCTTTTTGTGTAGAGAATTCAACTTCAACTACATTATTTCGGAGG
Source organism: Neuroterus valhalla (assembly GCA_011762715.2). Taxonomy (NCBI): domain Eukaryota; kingdom Metazoa; phylum Arthropoda; class Insecta; order Hymenoptera; family Cynipidae; genus Neuroterus; species Neuroterus valhalla. The sequence goes on along the minus strand of WSXT02179268.1, from coordinate 51,210 downwards.
AATGGGGGAGTTGGAATACTAAAATAGTCCAGAACTGGTAACTCAGTTTATGGATGGCCCCTTGGACATGTATTGAACTTTATCAAAGCTTTTTTTGTCAGAAAAAAAGGTTGTTGCAAGATAATGAACGCTTTCGACTTTTCCGTTATTTTCGGTGCGTAAAATTTTATTCAGATCCTTCCGTACTAACTATTGTACAAGTACTGCGAGTTGTTTGCTTCATTTTTCGAATTTGAAAAAATTACCTAAATTATTCAACCCCTTGTATTAGACCTCGAGGTGTTTGCTAAAGAGATTGTTCTGCGAGTCTCTTTTGCATCCTCTCCTTACTCTTATCACATACATTTTAGAATCCCTTGTAGTGTAACGAAGCCACATTTGAACGAGTTCACGCTTATCACGAAAGGGTTTTTGCTTGATGGTATAATTTCAATGAAGAATCTGAAACTTCGTGCAATGGCTAAAAACATCACGGAGGTGCAAAAAAGTTAGAAAAATTCATTTTGAAGATCATATACGGTGATGTATATTTTATAATTTTACATTATATGATACACAGGGAGAACTATATTAGAAGTATATTGAACTCGAAAAAATTATGAATTATGGGCCTACTGCAATAAGGCTCAGAAGATTTCGATCAACAAAAGAGAGATAAATTTCAACATGCAGGAATATTAATCATATCGATATTTCTGATAGTGCATAATGAGAGTGTTTACTGCTTAAGGTTGAACTGGAGCGAGGTTTAGTGTTTCCATTGTGGTATAACTGTGCCCTATTATTTAGCATTGCATTTCAAACCCGCTGCCAACATCACGCGATCAAAATTGAACACAACAAGCGAGCGACGTGAAAGACGTTGCCATCGTTCTCGAGTACAAGTGTCGAATTTCGTGAATTTGCAAATTGAATCCTGAATAACTTTTTTCCTGCCCACAAAATCATTCTGAAACTTCGCGTACTACATTTTGGAGGCAGAAATTACAATGTACGTGATTTTCACGTCGATCCTATCACTACGAATAATTTTATCAGAGTAAAAAAGAGAAACATCCACGCGCTGCCATAAAAGCCCATGTATTTCTACCCAATTTTGAGTGCTTATATCTCGACACCCAGCGACAAGATTTTCTTCAAATTTGGTAAGGTGGCGTAAGGTACCATAAACTTTATGTATATAAATTTTCATCGAATTCTGATCACTTGGCCCTCGCTCCAGTACAACCTTAACAAGTGGCGCTGTCGAACTGACTTGAACGGACACGAAATTTAGAGTCATATTTAGCAAAATAAAGTTTTTCCAATAAATTTATGAAGAATGAGTAGAAAAAGATATGAAACGCGGACTGTTACTCAATTGAAGACAAATTTTCGAAATCTAAAAACACTTGTAAAGGTATAGCATAAATTTTTCGTCGGTCAAAATCTATTTTATCTATCATCGGTCAAAACTTTGCGGTCTGCTGAATTCTCTTACTACCCCTTTCGGAAGGCTTGTTGATTCTGTAAATTTGTTTTTATTGATTTATAGTCAATCTATGATACATATTTTTGAAAAACTTTACTCCGCTAATTATGACTTTGAATTGCATGGTCGGATGGGTCAGTTCGCAGCTACGCCTGGTGAGCGTTAAACTCACAAATTCAATCTGCATGAAGTAAATATACCTCTTAGCTGAAATTATCTTGCGTGTCAATCAAAATGATCGCAAATTCGACAACAGGAAATTCATCTCAATACATTCTTGTCACATCTTCATAGTCGTTAATATTGTATTACAGGAAAACCTCCAAGCTGCAATATATTAGGACTCGGAAACATTAAAGGATGTATTTATACCTCTGCTTGCACGCAGATGTATAAAAGCACCTTAAGCTGCAAAAGCAAACATATGGCTTTAAAAATTAGCTGACTCAACATCCCATGCCTCAACATGTTCGGACCACTCCTCGTTCAATATGAGATACAGGTCCAAACGTATTACAGCATCGAAATAGATCTTTTAATTTTGGCCACAGGCTGACTTCAAGCATGTGAAAAGGTCTATCTCAACCGGAATAAGTGCTAATTTTCAGTTTCAATTGCTTTGTCTCCTGATGGCTATTCTTCGTGCCTAAAATCACTGACTTCAGGGCCGTAATGTGTTTTACTAGAAGCTCTCTTGGAGCTTGCCATTTTTACAAGTTGAAAGTTTCACTGTAGTTAAAGTATACTGACTTATGAATAGTATTAAGATAACTACATAAGAATTATCTCAAACGCTTTTTGATACATGGATCGGTATGCTAGACTGTCTTGGTCACGTAGTAACATATATGTATATTGTATCATGTGTATTTTGAACTGATTTAGCCTCCAACTATTCCAATATTCGACACACGCCATATAAATTTCCCTGTACATTATCTTTTGTTTCTTTTTCATATATTGAAAGTTTCATGAATATAATTTCCTCCAATAATTAAGAAAAATACATGCAAATTATACATTTTCTTGTATAAATACTGTGTTCTATTTGTAATTATTTACATAAGATAACATAAAGAGGAAATCATATTCTATTCCAGGAAGCATATATTATTTTGATGAGTAAAGAAATTCTGATTGAAAGTACAAGTTCTCGTTTAGAGAATAAAAGAATAAACCATGAATAAAAATGAAATTAAAGAAAAACTGCTGGGGCTCGAAATCGAGCATGCAACCTTTTAGCTACAAAGCCAAAGCGCTGCTATCTGTGCTACCGGACAATTGGAATTTCTGCCGCTGAACAGCGTATGGCGTGTAGAGAATATTTTGAACTCGATTTTCTCGAAAACAGGAAGAAATGACTTATTACTGATCTCGCGAATTCATACCCAGGTGATGAGCTTTCATTACAAAAATTTTAACCAAAAATAAAATTTACATTTGACGGCATTCCTTTGCAATTACTTAATAAATTATGTAAATTTGTTTATAAACTCTATTAGAACGTGTCTCAGTATTGAACTTTTTTTTTACATACGTTTGAAATAATTCGAGTTCAAAAAATATGTATTCAAATTGTACCTAACGAAGATATAATGATTAGGAGGCTTTTGAAATATTCAATTTGTAATTTCGTATTTGACTTAAGAAATAAGTAATATACAATAGTGTAATTCGATACGGGTGGATTGCTGATGACGAATCTCAACACATTCATCCAAAAGACCTTGTCGTATACCGAACAATATTTTTCTTCACAAATTACAGTGCCAAACCTAAGATTGACCATCGTTCAAAGACTTCGGAAATAACCTCACCCAACAAGACGTCAACATGGTACTGTTTATGACGCTAGATGAAGTTAGTGGTAAAACCAGTAAGCAAAACACTTGGCTCGGTGAGCAAAGAAAGATTTCGCATGCATATTCAGAAAAAAAGCTATACCGGAATTAAACGTGAAAAATGTTACATTTTGCACACTTGAAAAACTTTCCTGTGAAAAAACACTAAACCTAAAATGTTAAAACTTACGATAAGTGATGTTATCACAATTTGCCATCGAAATTCGTTTCTTATTTATCTGAAAACACTCATCTTTATGATTAAGTCACTTCGGAAAAATGACCAAACAGCGAGAAAATTCTTTTTTTGAAGGGTCATAACGTCCTTCTCAGGCCTCCGAAAAATCTGAGACTTTGCACATGCTTAAGTTTCACTATGATTCAATCGCCGTTAACAATTGTCTTTCGAGCCTTCTCCTCAAAAATCAAATTTGTAGTGCGTCTACGATGCACCGATGTCGCTACAATCTTTGAAGTCCAAAACTTTCCATTATGGTCTGTGTCTATGTATCTTGTACACTCTGTGACTCATTGTTCTTCTTTGTGCCGATTAAGTCACATGTGTTAATTTTGAATTCCACAAAAAATGGGTGAAAAGAAAGATCTCAAGAAGCGAATTGAGTTTTTGGAAGGAGAAATTTTACGTCAGAGAAGAGATAAAAATGAAAATCAACACTGTGAGTAGGATATGACCAACAGGGTATCTGTCGGTAATATATCTAGACGATACGCTTGTACTTGGGGATGCATAAGGAGATTGTCTGGAAAATGTTCAAGAGACACGTAAATTGAATAAAAGCTTGGGATTCATAGTCGACGAGCAAAAAAGTCATATGATACGCTCCACGAGTTGCATGTTCCTCGGATTCATGCATGATTCTTCAAAAAATGACAATTGAACTCCCAAAAGATAAACAAGAAAAAGTCAAGCAACTAGTTGAAAATTTCATGAAGTTGAGCAGTTGCATTAATCGAGATTTCGCAGGTTTTATAGGAACCTTAGGTTCATGTTGTGCATCATTAAAGTACGGTTGGGTGCATATTAAAAACTTTGAGAGAAAAGTTTTTCGCACTAAAGGCTAATAGTGGTTATTTTGAAGCATATATGTCACTCTCAGTCGATTTACAACTAGATTTTCTATTGTGGGATTCAAGAATTTCTAGCGCAGTATGCTCTATTCTGCAATTCAAACCTAAGATTGAAATTTTCTCAGACGCTTCGGGCTCCGGATGGGGCGTTTAATGTAATGGACGCAGAACGCATTTCAGACCGAATATTAACAGAGGATAACCCTGGTTGCAGGCACGCTGTCCAGGAGGCACTGAAACGGAGGAATGTACCTGAAGAGGCAACCATCATCATCTTATCATTCTCATCAGATTCGTCCATCAAGCAATATGACAGTTCTATGAAGAAGTGGTGGAATTTTTGTCAACGAAATAATTTTGATTTCTACAAATTTGATATACATCAGGTTTTAGAATCCCGCACAGTAGAGTTTGAGAAAGGTGTATCACACGGTGCTCTCAAAACCTGCCGATCAGCGATTTCACTTATACATGGACCAGGAGTAGGTGAAGACCCTCAGGTGAGAAGATTTTTTACTGGTATTAGTAAGTTGAGACGAGGAAAGCTCAAGTATGAGGCAACATGGGACCGACAAATCGTTTTGTACCGTGTGAATGAATGGGGCTCCACTATAAAATTTCGTTGTCTCATCTCACTCTAAAGCTTGTCACATTGCTTTCTTTATTAACGGATCAACGTATGGAAACGATCGCATTGATTGATGTTAGAAATATTGAAAGAAGTGGTGATCTGACTAAAATCAAGATTCCCGGCAGTCAGTGGATGAATAAGACTCTTGAAAACAGTGGAGTAAATACTGATATCTTCGATGCGTACAGTACTCGGTATGCTTCAACTTCAGTGGCAAAAAGGAGTGGTATTAGTATAGAAAAATTTAGTAATTATTCGTTTTGATAGCCTTGAAACCATTGTTCGAGTTTCTTTGTATGAAATAGAAAAAAAATTGTTCGTGGAATTCCTTACACAATGAACTTCTGCTGTAACCTACTTCGAACAACTACGAATTTGATCTTTGAGGAAAGGGCGCGAAATACAACTTAATGATTGAACGAACTTCCCTGTAAGTGAAGTTCTATCATACTTGTATAAAGCGCCTATTCCGAAGAAGATCAGTCCCACTCATTGTAATTCCCTCAAATATGTTTATGAGCCGAAAACGAGTGGGACCCTTATAAACGTTACGGCAGCACTTTGAAAGAATGAGTAGCAGAGTGTACAAGATACATAGACACATACCATATCGGAAAGTTTTGGACTATCGTAGACGCACTACAAATCTGATCGTCTTCGGAAAAGGTGCTTTATACAATTATGATAGAACTTCACTTACAGGTAAGTTCGTTTAGTTACTAAATTAATGAAGGTGTTTGACCTAGTATGAAAAAAATTCACGTTCAAAATTTGAACTCATGGAGGTTATTCCACAAAAGGTTGAGATATTAACCTAAGATAGCCGACCAATCAATTATTGTCAAAACTTTTCGGAATCACAGCATGTGCAAAGGTTTGCTAAATCTAATTAATATCCAAACCCTTTGTAAAGTAGGTAGAGTGAGCAGAATCTAAATTTTATAAGTAATTATTTTTTAAATTGAGCGAAACACCTTCATAAAATTTCAATACTGAGTAGATTATACTGGAGCTCAATTATGTGGAAAACTTCAGATTTTTTTAAGGTTCAAGGAAGAAATTACAAGCCCCTAAAAAGTGGATTTGTTCATTAATTTTCTATTTTTTCAAGGTGAGTTTATTATGGAGAAGATTATTCTTGGACGAATATCAAATGAATTCAGATGAAGGATGGTGTTAACATTTCTTATGGTAAGGTTTTTGATGTTCACTCTGGAAGAAGCGTTTGCATATTAGTTATTTCTGAAGTCGACCATGAAGCGAAAAAATAAAAACTGTGGAGGCCACTCAATCATTATATTGTCGCTAGGTTTAATTCGAAAATATATTTTGCTAGTTTCAAGACTTCGAAATGAACGTGAAGAACGCCATTTTTACTACACTCGGCCATATTTTACCGAAGTTCAGAAGCATAATATACATATAGTGTATAGAGTACTTACAGGTTAAATTAATTATAAGTACGCCAAAATTATTTACTGGATGACCTCCATTTTTTTCGAATATGCCACGAACTGTTTCAGACGGAAGTCACGGGACATACACATATTATATATGTGGTACCTCTAGGAAGACGGAAATACGATTAGGGGAGGTTCTGGTCTTTTTAGCCAAAAATAAAGAAAAGTTTGATAATTTATTGTAGGATGATGAAAAGATTTACAAACTTCCAGTTTTGATTGATTTATTAGGTCTTGTTTCTAGAAGGCATAATTTTTTTTCAAATTTAATATGGCGGCCCTAAAATGGTAGCTCTCGTGAACCTCTCCCGGCGAGACATCGTCCGCTCATGTCAAGTCTGCAGCCTGTTGTAGTTAACAGAAATGAAAAATAGTTATTGCTTCGTGAAATTTATAAAATTCCCTATGACTTCAACTTATTTTCAATGAATTTTTATGGAAAATTATCCAATTTATTGCCACTTGAAAAAAATGTTCAATTTTCATCCACTTTTTTCCAACTTCCATCTTGTTGAACAACCATTATTTAACAATGTTTATACTCATTTAGGGTTGGAGTCATAAGAGAAAACATACTCTTTTAGTTGAAGTAAATCGGATCATTAGATCTTGAGTCAGGCTTGACAAGACGTTGAAAAAAGTGGTTTTAAGAAGAACGCGTTTGAAGTTTAAAGTCTCGAAAGAACGTTTCGAGAATACCATCACCTACCTAATTTAAACCTTGAAATTGGCAAGCAAGTCATTTTTTTTGGCGAATTTCTTATCTTGGTAGCTTTTACATGTAACGTCATCTGTGATCATCTGTGGCAGCGCTGTAGGAAGTGAAATGAGCGTCCCTCCGCGCGCGCGAGTTCGGAGCGTTCGAGAGTCTATAATCCGAAAAATATGCTTCGGATAAAAAAATCCTTTTGCGCACATATTTCAGACATTCATACCGGTCACTTAATAAAAAAAATCGATTTTTTTGATGAAAAAAGACCAGAACCTCCCCCTAAAGTGAGGTAGATGGATACTCATTTCTTTAGTTTCACAAAAGAATCAGCATGGTTACTCCTAGTCAAATAACATCAACATCTTAAGAGGTATTTCTAGCACAGCAGATCGATGAAGTACGAGTAACGGCTGACAGAATTCTCAACTCCTTAATGCTAACCTCAAACCTGTTCGGCTAACAGAAATACGTTTCAACTTGGGAAAAAAAGGTAACACACACGCCAAGAGAAGCATTTCAAATAATTCGCTTTTGGAAAAGGTTTGTTTTCATTCAGAAAAACATAAAATTTTCCAATCATGCGAAATTTCTTGAGAACACTTATAGTTAGTGAAAAGTTACACATTGCGAATGAAATATTTTTGTCAATTTTACGTAATTGAACGCGTTTTTGTTGTGCATTCATTTCCAGCAGTGCAATTACAGTTAGGAATCAAACATTCAATAAATGAAACTTCTGTACCGTGAACATTTGTTTCCTTCGAAATACCTAGACAAAATTTCTGGATCCAGAGGGATTGGACTGGGGATGTTTGATAAAAAATTTTGAGATAAATTTTATCCTATATAATCTAAATAGCAACATATGTATGACTGCTCCAGAAAAAGCCTTCTCCACGGGTAGAAGATAGATAATATAACATTGGAAATTGTTTTCCAAAAATATGCTTCTCAATTATTTTATTCCTCCATATGGTTCAGTATAGTTTACATAAGTACTAGTGTAGTGCTTCAAGTCGTCTTTTGTTTCATCAAGAGAAGGCTACACATCTTTAGCCATTTTTGAGGAGAATTCATCTGTAAAAATACTTCATTCTTTGCAAACTCTGAAATAATGAATTTTTAAGAAATCAATAGTCTATTCGTTACAAAAGTATGCGTGTGAATATTTCCAAATTTGATAGTAAAATGAAAAGCTTTAGGAAATACTGTAATTACGTAACATTATCAATTAGGAGAAAAGGAAATATTTTAGGAGAATAGAAAAGTAATTTCTAACTTTTTCTAAAGCTGTTTGATCGCCCAAAAAAATGAATGTTACTGTTTAGAATGTGAGCAAGCCCCAGAACGAAACAGTAGTAATGATTGGAGAGGATCATACAATGGATTCAACAGATTTTGATGATGATAGATCCTTTAGAGGATAGACTACGGACGAGCTCAAGTTGGCATAGCGGAAAATTTGCATGTTTTCGGGCGAAACAACGCCCGAACTTACCGTATTTATATTAGATCTACATATTTTTGGGCCAGTTGATTTACAGGATTATTCACTAATTACCTAGTCTAAAGGAAGATTTTGGAAAACTTTCTTCATGTTTTTCTGCCATCTAAGTTGGATAAAATTCATCCCTAATTTTATTGAAACTATGTGTCATTTCTGTTATCTCAGTCAAGATATTTTTCAGGACCTTATTTTGATACAAATCCCACATAGAATGCTAGTGCTGCAAATTTTTTCTGATCTATCATCTTTCCTTAGTACTTCTGCTAGACTATGTTCAGATTTGAAAATGGTCACAATCTTTGGTCCGGAATTGTTGGTCTTAAAAAAACAAATTGAGGAGTTACGCATCAAAGACAATGACTTTTTAGCATTGTGACTCAACTGAATGACGTGCAAATTTTCCTGAGTAAATCTGTTGAATTATAAAAAAGGTGCTTCTGAACATTTTTTTCGACTTTCAACATACATAATCTTGAAAAAATCTCTTCTTCTAAAGTTTTACCAATATTTCCCGCGGAAACTCCCACGCCCAAGTGGTCGTACTCCCATAGACAAGTCTCGAGGGGTCCTTGATTTAAAGAAAAGCGCTGCCTTACTCGGGCCTACTGGCTCCCTAGGGAAGCCTCCTTGATCCATGTCAAGATCTTCAGAGGGGTCATCAAGAGCCATGGGACTCTCGCCTCGAATTTGATCATCATCCATACCTTCCCGAAAGTGATCTCTTCCATCTCGGAAATTTCCTCTCTCATCGTGGAAGTTTCCCCTCTCTTCTAAGGTGCGGCCAAAACTTGAAGGATAGTTCCCAGGTCTAATATGATCTAACAACAGGCTTCGGTTACCTGGAAAGGAATCTCTCTCTCTCAGCGATGGTTCCAAGTTAAGACTTTTTGGATGTTCCATAGGTGGACAAAGACTCATACTGGAGCTCAAACCAGAACTAAGGTTAGGATTATGCTCGTTCAAAGGACGAAGAGGTCGTTCGGGAGAAATTGCTCGACCCCATGGTCGCTTCTGAGAACTGTTTAGGCTCCATCTCAAATCCTCTGTATCTCGTATTTTGTTCGTGTAGTCATAAGTCTCACGGAGGTTCCAGTCCAAACGATCAGTGACTGGTCTTTTTTCTTGCTGCGTGAAAGGTGGCTGCAAGTCTGTGGGATATACTTGAGTCCCAATGTGTGCGTAGCTCACAGAAGCCTGAATCCCCATTGATGATGTTTCCAACTCCTCCGTTTGGCATATTTTTTGGTGCATTTGTACAGGTAATTTGGGTGGTGGTGGAGGCTCCTCCAAATCCATCCAATCAATCTTATATTTACCCTTCAGAAGAAGAATCGAATTCGATGCTTCCTCAGCAGTTTCGTTTGGAGTAAGTCCCTTGCTAGGATCGAAGAAAAATCGACCCTTCATCTTCAAACGTGGATCTTCTGATGGCAAGTCACGTAAGGCGTATTCACAATGTTGGAGAATCTCCGGCCGGAACCCTGTTTCAAAAAAAAAAAAAAGATCTTGAATATTTAGGCAGTGACCGTATTATAAACATAAACGTGTTTTATCTGTGCCACATTTTAGTTAAAAGATTCAGAAAATCTTAGTTTGGCAATGGGTAAAGGTAAGTTTGTCGTCTTTCATATCAGGAGATATAAGCTCTCAATAATTGAACATTTTTTCTGCGCATATTCTGCGAGTTCCTATAATTTGTTCTTCATAATTTCCGCTTCGTGTCAATCTTTAAGAAATTTGTTTCCATAAAAATATTAGCATGAGGCAATTTGTAATGTGTTAAATTTATGGTTATCTTAAGTTCTGAATACATTCTCATACCAAACTAATATTTGTTAATGTCTGTAGCATTTCATTTTCTACCATTAGGATTTCTGTTAATGCATTATGATATTTTTTATCTATGCAGCTAATTCCACTCCGTAAGCGGGCTGTAATCTTACATCAAGAAAAGAATTTTGTAGCCAAACGAATTCCAATTCTGCGTATCTTTCGTAACTTGACAATCTTCCATTCGTATACTAATTTTTGACACACTTTGTAGTCTTCGGTTTGAAAGGTCCAAGAAATGAAAACAGTTCGATTTGAGTAGAAATTTAGGTCAAATTCAAATCAAACTGTTTTCATTTCTTGGACCTTCCAAACCGAAGACTACAAAGTGTATTACCAAAGGTCAAAACTGAAAAAGAATGAACTAATTTTTGACTTTGGAACAACAACAAAATAATATCGATATTTGCGTTTATGGGAATTTCCGAAAAATGTTTCGACATTTTTATGTTACTGGAATATTGGTTTATACTCTCTCCCTGTTACGGGTTTGAGAGTCTCGGCATAACCTTCTCTCTATTCCTTTGCACACCTCACCACTAACTCATCAGGGGTGAGGGGGACCTACAGTTTAAGGTGGGTTCCGAACCACCAGGAGCAACAGCCACTTAATACTAAGAGAACTTAAAGAACTCTAGAGGTACCGGGCTCACAACTCTCCGTGGCCCGCCGAAGCTCTGCCAGAGTGCGAGGCGGGAATAGAACCCACAACCAGCCAGCGTGAGTCCAAAGCTCTTGCCTTAGCCCCCACGACCAACTGACCACTCTTATTTTCATGTTACTGAAGTTCGCAACAACATGACAACCACATTTTAACCAACCAGGCACGCTTACATAAACATTTTCTTGGAATCATAATTCTATCTTAAACGCACGGCTCACGGATTCTATTTTACAAGTTGCTTATATTTGATGAAAGGCATTAGCAAAAAAAGTTTCATTTCAGTATCCCTGTCGAAAAAGTGCTATGCATACAAATATATCAAATCACTATCGGAATACTAACATTTGGAAGGAATTATATTGAAAAAAATCTCATTTTCCCCTAAACGCTTCGTCCTAAAATTTTATTGCACAAGTTACTTGTATTTGATGTCGGACATAAGCGAAAAAAGTTTGATTTCAGTATCACTATCAAATAACTGCTATCCATATGAAATTATGAAATTTGAGAAAATAATAAAATTACAGTGAAATCTCGACAATTCGAACCTCTATAATTCGAATTTTCGCTAATTTGAACTTTTTTTGGTCCCGGCTGAAACCTGATGTTTCCAATGTTAATATATCTCGATAATTCGAAGGTCGATAAGTCAACTTCCTTGATAATTCGAAGAAAATTGCATGTCCCGCGGTGATGATATCCTCTATATTCGAAGTACAGCAGTAAGTAACTAACAATTGCGACAAATTCAAATCTATAACTTAGGTGGTTGCATGTGATTGGTCCGTTGCGAATGGTGCATGTATGTTATTGTCCCCTTGCGAATGGTGCTTAGGTGTGTTCAGTATATGAAGACTGGCTTCATAAAATTGTTCAAAGGTTTTCAAAGAGAAAATCGGAAAGTTTTCCTACTTGTTGATGATTGTCCAGCTCATCCGAAGGGCTTAATAACTTCGAAAGCAATCAAGGTGGTTCACTTACCACCAAATTCGACTGCGAAATTGCAACAAATGGTTCCAGGAATCATTAGGAACCTTAAAGGGAATTACCAGAGGAGAATCATAAAAATATTGCTCAAGGCTCCGATGAGAAATTGGGGGTGCCTGATTTGAATTTATTGGATGCTATTTTCGACTTGAACAAAGCTTAGGCTGACGCCACTAGCGATACAACTGCGTATTACTTCCGGAAAGCTGGCTTTGTAAAAGCTAACGTGGAAAATCTTGCAACACAAAAACAAGACGAAAATTCATCGAATGGTGCTTCTGAAGAGTGGGATGATCTGCAAAGAATATTAGGCTTCATGAAGTAACTTCCGAAGATTTCGCTGATGTGGACACTAATATCATTATTGCTGATGAATCTACAGATAGTAAGATATTCGATAGTATGAAGGTGCAAGGATCTTCAAAATATGATGGAGAGAATGATGCCAATGATCAGGATTCAACACCACCAAAAAAATTGAAACATGCTGAATTTGATTTAGCAATTGCTCGCAAGTTTTTTTCTAAAAGAAGTGATGTACCGAACTCAATCTTTGCTGCTTTATACATGGTTGAAGACTTCTGCGAGAGGGGAAGCTGCATCCAATAGACGAAAAACTACCGACCTAATAGAATAATATTCTATTTTCAAGATACGAAACGGCCCTTTCTAGGGCCACCAAATTATTTATACGTTGGATAACTTATTGTTAATTTTAAACTTCTCCATAACAGGTATCAACATAATTTTGACACTGCACATGTCGAATGTACTTAAAGGGAAATCCATAATACGTTCTATGGCCTCTCACTTGGGACCAAGCCACCAAGCCTCGGTAAGAGTACATAGAAAACTTTCCATTGCTACCGGCACAGGGATCAAACGCTAGTCCTCCTGTTCCGAAGCCTGACGCGCTATCACCAAAACCACCGAAGCTATCTGTGCCATGCGTTGACACTTTACTTTATTGTCTGCTGACTTGAACTGTCACTCTTCATGATTCAAGCTTGGATTCCTTTCTTCTTTTGTTTTCCACGTGAAAAATCTTCTTTTTTCTCAGTAAATATAGCAACAGTAGAGTGTACGATTGAGGTACAGGGGAAGGAGGGAGGGGGGATTTTTAAATTAATTTGTAACGCCCCCACCTGGTAAAGACAATATTACGAAAAACTTATCACGTGAACTGCAAAGGATTTACTTTTTATTTTTGAGGGTCAATATACGATCTGCGAGGAGAAATACTTCGGTGCAACGTCCTTTATGATGGACTTTTTAGACAGACTTGCATCCTTTGTGGGAAAAAAGAAACTGGAGCACCTGCAGTTCCAAATAAACGAAAGACTTTTCCTCAGTTAGAACTACTCAAGTTTTTGAGAGTTGAAGGAGTGAACTGTTAGGCGATTTTTTAAAATTGTACGCTGAAGGAGAATACGCAACTGCCTAATGTTGCAAAAACTCCATTAATTAAAATTAAGTGTGAGTGAGGAACCCGATAAATTGATTGCAAGCATACAGACCACTGAGGCCAATTTCGAAAGGGCCTGGCAGACCTTAGTGATATGACATGACGACGCTCGGTTATTAGTAAACAGTTCTTTGACTACGCTGGTCTCGCTAAAGCCAGTGACTAAGGAGAGCTCAACTGAACTCTGCTCCTTACTAAATGACACCGGTGAGGTTATTGGCGCTTTGAGATGCTTGGATCGCCCTATGGATGAATGGGACGATCTTATTGTTTTCATGACCACTCAACGGTTCGATGCAACCACTAGGGAGGAAAGGCCAAGTACACTGGAAGCTGTTGAGAACATTGCCTGTAGTTCAAATGTTTCTGCTACTTCCAAGGATAGTGCTTGTTTCCATAAGGGTAAGAGAGGTGGGCGAAAGACTCACGCATATGATAATGTTATCAGAGAATTGTCGTTTTCCTTATGCACAGGTTAACACTCCATTCTTTTTTGTTTGCATTTACCCAGCAAAGATGTTAAGACGAGGGTGCGCAGTAGTGAACCTGTTACTTGCGGTGCCAGACCTGCAGTGGGATGCACCATACCATGCTATATTCACCTTCCTTAGACAACAAACCATTACCTGGCTCTCCCGAAACAACCTCCTTTTCACTTATTCCTGACAAACGCTTCCACTTCGAATCATCGTAGTCTTGGCTACGACTCTTGTCCACACTGAAGGTTCAGATAGAAGTCGCCATGTAAACCGGGTACTAATGGACCAAGGGGCTTAAGCATCCTTTATATCTGAGTCATGGGGAAAGAATTCTGGGGCTGAAGTATAATCCTATATTATTGAGGAGGGACTTAGAAAGGAAATTTTAGGAACTCCTACGGCTCAACAAACATCACTGGATTGGATTCTTTCTGGACTCCTATCAGGGGAGTTTCATGTTTCTAGGCATTCTCTGGTAGGATTGCAAACAGCAGTAAATCATTGACTACTAAACTTATTACGGAGATTCGTCGTCCAGGAGGATGCACCTTTGACCATCTCTGAACATAGTTCGGCAGAAGAGGAGTGTGAGTAGTTTTTTTCCTCCACTCATCAATGTGGCCAAGATGGGCGCCATATCGTGCGTCTCCCTCGAAAGGATCGCTCCACTTATCTTGAAGATTCATGAACAGCAGTTTATCGGGCTCTCGTCCAGATGGAAAGATGTTTCGGGCGGGACCTCAGATTTTACAGGAAATACTCTGGCGTTAGCAAGGAGTACGCAGAGTTCGTAAAGATGGAACTTATCTCTAATGTAGATTATCTACAAGCCAATCAGGGTTACTTTTTACCATATCACCGCGTGATAAAGGAGGGTAGCTCGAACACTACATTGCGAGTCGTTTTCAACGCTTCTCAACACACAGACCAAGGGGTGTCCGTGAATGACCTTTTACATTCTGGGCTCAAGTTACAGACAGAACTGGCGAATGTAATTCTACGATGGAGGATGTATCCGGTCGTCTTTACTGCGGACATCGAGAAAATGTTTCGGTGGCTTTGGAACCATCCAGAGGATCAAAAGTCCTAAAAAATTCTTTGCAGAGAGATTTAACTAGGATGTTCGAGCCTTTCATCTAAAACCTGTTACTTACGGTTTTACTTCTTCCTCATATATAGCGATACGTACTCTTCTTCAGTTAGCACAAGATGAGGGTGACAAATACCCCCACGCTACTGAAATTATGAATAGGGAAATCTATGTGGATAATGTTCTCTCAGGGGCTGATGATATTGACATATTGATATTAAACACACTTTTCTTGCGGAAGTGGAGGCGTGTCTCAATTCCAGACCGATTCGGTCCTTGAAAGGTGATCCCAGCGATTTGGTAGCGCTTACTCCTGCACACTTTCTCATCGGCTAACCAATTTACTCGATACTAGAGTCTGCATTATTGTATGCAAGGCTGACACCTGAAGAGAAATGGCAGCTCTTGACTCAAATGTTCCAAACCTTCTGGAAGAGATGTTCATCAGAATGTCTTCACGAGCTACAAGCTGGTCCTAAATGTCAGAAGCCAAAAACTTCAATCGAGATCGGAGACCTCGTTCTGTTTCTGCAGGAGAAGATTTCTCCCACTAAGTGGTCCCTGGCTCGGTTAGTTTAGATACATCCGGAGTCAGATAGTCAAATTCGTTCTTTTTCTTTGAAGACAGCAAGTGGTCTTCTGAATAGACATGTCGTCCAACTTGTTATCTTACCAATTTCTGTTTCAGAATCCATGGAAGCTGACCCATCATAACCTTTTCAGGGTAGGCACATACTCCAGCCTATATCAGGGTAGGTGTAACACTTTAAAGCCTGTTATTTCCATTTGACGTCTACTAACCAAAGTAATTCGGTAATTTATCCATAAGAAGGGCGGAAATGTTGGAGATTCTTCGCTTTCGTTATTAATTGTCGTGATCACGGGTGATCTCAGACCATGAATGGCCCTGGTAATGCTGTCCATTCATTCCTCTTAGCAAGAAACTATAAGAAAAACTTGTTAAGAAAGGAACCATGGCCATCTTTATATTTTGACTTGATTGATAACGTCGTTTCCGGCGTTCAAGTCCGCGGCCCCTGAGTTATCTTAGTCAGGAGGTTCCATGATCCTTAGTCATGAGTCCGTACTGTATTATTTTGAGCAACAAATTTGGATTAAAAACTGTCAAGATATGAATTGTAGCCCTTCGTCGATTTTGACTTCTTCATTTGTCAAGGGAGAAACCATGTCCCTCTTTGGATTTCGACTTCCTTGACGTCATTTTTAGCGTTCAGGTCCGCATCCCCTGAGTTATCGTAGTCAGGAGCTCTCAGGAGTCAATATTGTCAGCAACAAATTATAATTAAATATCATCACGGAAGAAATCTTGGCCCTTTCTCAATTTCGACTTCCAGACAACGTCGTCTCCGGCGTTCAAGCCTAAATCCCCTGAGTCGTATTCAGAAGTTTTCGTGAGTCCATATTGTATAATTTTGAGCAACAAATTATAATTAAAAATTGTCAAGGAAGAAATTCGGGCCCTTCCTCAATTTTGACTTCACCAACGTCATTTACGGTGTACAATTTCCTGTCCCCTGTGTTATCGTAGCACACTGGGACCGAACTACTAAAGGTTGGCTAAAAGTCGAAAATTTTATCCAAATTGTGTTAAACTTACTACTCACGGGTTTAAAGGTCGTTGATTACGAATTTGATATGGGATGTGTAGTAAACTGAATGGGGAATTAAAAATGGCAGACGACTTTGGAGAATTGAAATCGATTGGCTCTCAATAGCATATACGGGGATTCGTAATGTCACTGATTACTAAGATGGCGCTGAATTTGCTGAAAACCAAATGGCGAAAACAAAATGGCGGATGAATTCGAAAAAAATTAGAGATGATTTTTTCTGAAAATTGGAGACGGGGGTTTCCAATGTCGCTGATTACGAATTTGATGTTGAATTTTCCCAAAAGAAAAATGGCAAATACAAAATGGCGAATCGATTCGATAAAATCGGAGCTGATTTTCTCTGAAAATTGGAGACGAGGGTTTGCAAGGTCGCTGATTACGAATTCGATGTTAAATTTGCCAAAAATTGAATGGCAAATACAAAATAGCGGATGACTCCTGGAAGTATACAACTGCTCCGCTCGGACAATGAAAATTGTTAGTGGAAAGGGAGAGAGTAAGGGGTTTGGAGGTCGCCAATCAAGAATTGGATATATTTATATATAACTTAGTGTATTATAACAATATTGAGGTCGATTGTAAAAAATTAGAGAATAAATTTACCATACATGACGTGAATTTTGAGTTGCAAGTTTCTCATAACCAACATTATATCGATTTATCTAAAAATAGTTTGATGTATTCGATGTCACATGTTTATTTTTCAGAAACTTGCACTACTTTTGTAAGAATCTGTATATTAGAGTTTGTCAGAACACTTTTTCAAAATTTGAGCTTTGCTTGCTCATAATCCAATTTGGAACAAAGAAACTCAGGAATAAAAACATCAAAACATTAAACAGAACAAATTAGAATTTTTTCCTGCGCAAATTGCTACTACAAGTTTCGCCGGACTCTGAATCATCAGTGTCATTAGTTACATGATCATCTTCTTCGGTACAAGGTACTTTCAACAACTCCACAACTTTTGATGACAAATTTTTTGTACGTTTTACTGGAGAATTTCGCAAACTCGTAATAAAAGGGTCAGAATGAACCAGAAGCAGGTAGAAAACATCAGCCATTGTTTTTCAACGACTACTTTTCCGAAAAAAGTCTCTACGAAATTTTGAAATCAATTTGTTGCATGTTTCCTGCGTTTCTTCGCTCATTTGCCCCATAGGCAACATCGAAGCTTCAATGATTCGCGATCCATGAATAAGAATTTTGTGCACGGTCGTCGGCATGTAGTACCAAGGGTACAACTTAATGAATTTCCGTGCTGTCTTAAGTGCAAACTTTTCAAATTTTTGCGCATGAACGTCTTTTTGTATACTACTTTTTCGCACTTGAATTTTTTCTTTCACATCTTTGCAGCTCTGCCAAGACTTGACTTTCAATTTATATGAGATATGAAGCAAGCATTCATGAAATCGAATCCACGCGTAAAGTGAACTCATTCCAAACTCTAAATGTTTTTTGACTTTTTTTTGCAAAATTTTCGCAATATTATCAAAGACTTTCAAGGTGTAATTACATAGAAAACACCGTTGAGCTGACAATGTATCAGGCGATGAGTTGCATACTTTCTCGTCGACTATAATCAACGCATGTTTGAAGACAACATTGATTTCTCTTCCGTCGAAAATCATTGAAAACGGCTCAAATTTCTTTTCTTGTTGATGGATACACTCAACCGTGGCTATGGCTTGTTCCGGGGTTTCTCGCATGAACTCGTTTTTTATTGGCCTACAGTACCTTGGAGAGGATAGACGCGGGTTTTTCCATAGAATTTACTTATCGATACTTGTTTGCGATGAGAGCTGCAGTGGAACAATTGAAATTACGGACATGTTTCCGTCAGACTCCGTTCCACCGTCTTCCTGGAACATTTGTTTGAAAACTTTCCCTGTCCTTCCATCGCATCCCCAATTACAAATCATTTCGAAGATACCGATCTCGTCTAATGGCAAGTTTTACATTTCTTTCAAAATTTTTTCCGCAGTATGTTTCAGATGCGATTGAAACTCTACTTCAGTGTTCAATTCAGTAACGTAAACGTTATCTCTGTCAGGGTAACTGATGTAAAAAGAGCAGATTTTACAAAAGAAAATTCTAGACTTTTGGCCAGCTTTTGGTGGTTTGGTCGCAGTGTGCGATCTTGAAAACCCCTGAGTACAATTTCAAAAGCGAGTCGGTTGTAATTCTCTCAAAAAGGTCTGCTATTCTGAGTTCGACATTTCATTTTCAGCAAATTTAACATCCGATTCGTAATCAGCGACCTTGGAAACACCGTTCAATCTCATATCAAATTCGTAATGAATGACCGCGAAAACTCTTGAGTAGTAAGTTTTACACGAACCGGACAACATTTTCGACTTTTGCCCAGTTTTTGTCAATTTCAGTGTGGGGCACCTCATCACATGTTTTTACAATCAACACAAAGTTTCCATGCAAAACCACAGGTGCAGATCGATGCAGCCAGTTCTTTCGTATGATTTACATTATTGTATAACACTTCATTAAAAAACAAGAATTCGACGGGATCTCGCAAGGCTTTTTTTGCAGCACTATGTTTATAAGCATTTATTCAACATAAAAGAGAATAATTTACATTGGTTACATTCATTATCGCAAAACAATATTCCTTCTCACTATAAATTTTATGATACATTCCTATAGTACTTACGTTTACGATTCTTGTCTATTTTTCTGATTTTGAATCTGTGAATCAGTTTTTTTTATAAGGCACTTCTAACGCGGCGTACATTTTCATTGTTATTTAGACAACGTTTGACACGTGCATAGTGCGGATCAGGGTAATGTAAAAATATATTTAGAGCGACATCTCATTTTCACGATTAGTTTTACGTTGGGTCCCGTAGTATAATTGAACGAACTGAAGTAAAAAGAGCGGATTTGACAAAAAAAAATTTTGGTGTTTTGGCCAGCCCTTTTTCGATCTTGAATTCTTCGACCGTGTCTGGCGTCTGAGTCAAGGAAGGAAACACGGCCTTTTTTTGATTTAGACTTCCTCGGCCTCATCGCCTGCAGCGTTTGATTCCATTCCCCTGAAGTTGTCGTACTCCACAGGTTTCAGGAATCATTGTTGAATAATTTTAAACAACAAATTATAATAAAAATTGTAAAGGAAGGACCCATGGCCCCATTTTGATCACGGCACCTTCGACAACATCGTCTACAGCGTTTGAATTTGCGTCCCCTGAGTTGTTGTACTTAGGAGGTTTCCATGACACCCCTGAATGCCATTTGCCAGTGCTTAGACAACAAACCCTTAGATATCATTTAACAGAACCTGTGGAAATCGCGAAGCAAACGGTAGCCCACATCTCCAGCTTTGCCAAGAGATCTACAGCCAGAACTAGGAGCGAACTGTTACGGGTGTGTCACAATGGGCTTTATAGCGTGAGGGATAGAAGGCTTCTATCGGGGCTCCCTGCCTACCTATGTATAAACTTATCTAAATCTAACTGAAACATTTTTTGGTCATTTATTTACCTTTATTACGCATTGTGTATGGAAAATACGGTATTAACGTAGAGGCAACATATTTTCAAGAATTTCGTACTGGTGATCTAAAATCCAAATAGGGTTAGGCAAGGATATCTCTAAATAGTGGAAAATTTGAAGTTATCATTTTTACAGTTATTTAAGCCGCTTTCAAATCTCGAAACAAGTTGCGCTTTTACCTGCAGTTTCTAACCAAAACGGGGCCCTCCGTCTTGAGAATCACGCATCTCGTACGCTTTTTACACTAACTTTTGACTGATGACTTGTGAAATGAGAAAGAAATCATTATCTTAACCTCCGAAATAATTTTGACTTTCTGGTTTTGTTGATTCACTTACATTGTTGAAAATAGTACATTACGATATGTGTGACTTAAGTGCCAAAATAGGCCACTTGAGTCTTAAGTATCGTATAATATTTTATAGCACTGACTATCTTAAATTCGCACTTACGGTTCGTCTATCCATGGCTTAAAATAGGTTAGTACAGCACCGTGAAGTTAGGGCCCGAGCGGCTGCGAGGGTCATACGCACGGTGCCCTAATAACCTGTTTAAGTCACGGATAGGCGTTACTTAAGTGCGAATTTAAGTCACACAGTGCTATAAAAGCACTTTGAAACTAACTAGTAGGCGAACAAGTATTTATCTTCATACGTTCTTGATAAATATAATATGTTCTCACATTAGAATATTTTTTTACACTCCCTCCCTTTTACGAGATTAAGGGTCTTCACCTAACCTCTCAACAATTCCTTTACACACCACACTACTAACTCAGGGGTGAGGTAGATCTGTAGCTTAGGGTGAGTTCCAAACCACCAAGAGCAAGAGCTACTTAGTACATAGAGAATCTTTTGTTCCCTAGAGGCACCGGACTCCTAACTTTCCGTGAACCACCAAAACTCTTTCAGAGTGCGGAGCAGGAATCGAACCCGCAGCGAGACGAAGTGGGTCCAAAGCTCATGCCTTCGTACCTATGACCAACCGACCAATTGCAATATAATATGCTCACATAAAACTATTTAGAGGGCTTGTAAGGCACCGTTTCCCTAAAAGTTTTCGTCAACGGTCTTTATGGTAAACTCAAAGTCTGACATCGTACTTCTTGACTTCGATAATTGTACTATGTTCGTTAGGGTGTGCCCGAAAACAACTCTTTTCAAAAACTTGTAATGCTAAGGGCTCAAATAGTACCGTTTGCATAAAAAATGAGCCATGCGAAATTTGAGCCTAATTGGAAAACTTTCCACGGTGGTCTCAAAGCTTCGAAGTTGCTACGTACAGGGCGCTTACGGCTGGCCACGTCATTTTGCGCACAACGCACTTCAGTCTTCTTCGATTTTAGTTGAGAGAAGTCAAATATGGTGGCGTATACGTTGACGGCCATTTCCAATAGTTATATCTCGAAATGTGTCATGAAGGCATTAAAGAAATGATGAAATTTTAGAAAAAAGCAAACATACCGACACAGGATACCAAGAATATAATCAAAAAATATATCAAAGTCTGTGACTCATAGCGTGAGCTGAAAAAGAGGTCAAGAGTCCAGGAAAGATGCTGCCCAGGAAAATGGAAAAAATTGAATTTGAGGACCAACTGGAGGATCTATTTTATATTTCTGCTCAAAGTGCTCTGCAAATGATGGAAATAGAGGAACACAAACCTTTAATAGAAACGCAACAAAAAAAACCATCGAAAAAGTAGTATGGGTAAAGTATGAATTATGTGTGAATAACCGTAGTGTTTGCTTTCATGATGGGAGTTTGCTTCCTGTAATTTTAATAATAGCCACGGACTGATGGAAGACGTTTTGTTTCACTATCGTCCTTCCCAAGAAGAATGAAGCACCTTGAGCTCGAGATTGCGTGGCCAGCCGTGAGCGCTCTGTACATAGCAACTTCAAAGCTCTTGGACCACCGTGAAAAGTTTTCCGATCAAGCTCGAGTTTTGCGAAGGTCATTTTTTATGCAAACGGCACTATTCGAGCCCTTAGCATTACAACTTTCTCGAAAAAGGTTGTTTACGGGCACTTCCTAATGTTCGTGATCGAATTCTTGGTTGCAGCCGGCAATATTCCAAAATTATTTGGTTAAATTAACTGTCCTTGTCAGCGGCGCATTTACTGGCACAAAGCCGCCGCTGCTTCGTAACCTTAGATCCATACCCGCCTGTCAGAGAGATGTGAAGGCACTTGTGAGATAAATGCAAAACTGTCAATATTGGGTCACTCTATGACCTTAAGAAACAAGATGGTTTCGACCGCCCTTCATTGTGATTCCGTCATACCCTGTGGTCATCCATCTCTCGGTCGTGATATGTGGGCGTCCATATGGAAAGGGCTCTTGTGGCCCACTCTAGTTTGGGAGGCATCCGCGTTTTTCAAAGTCAAGGTCAAAATTATTATTTAAGGATTTAGACCGGCAATGTTACTTGGATCCATACTGAATCTAGTGAGATTTTCGCATGTCCCGGAACCAAACAGAAATGGGAATATTTCATGTGTAACACAAAATTATTTTTGAAAAAAAGGCTCTTTTGATACTTTTGTTTCATGAAGAATTTTTCGTTTGTTCTTAACTCTTAATTCTACCACCAAAAAAGATATACTCACCGGGATATAAGACTGGAGAATTCTTGGAATCTGAAGAAAAAAAGAAGTATCATTGTGGTTTACACAAAAAATGAATAGCAAACACATGCATGTTGTATTCATGAAAAACGAGAATATAATATGTCTTCCCGAACCTTTAACAGTGACTGATGCTTCCAATAGACTGGACAAGCTGGTTTTTTCAAAGCGCTGCAAAGTTAAAAAGCGTGGGGATTAAGATTTTTGAACATAGATTTATAAATTATACTGACTGTGATCAACTCTTACTTTTGAATCAGATATAACCGGTGGTTCTGGTGTTTTCAGACGTTTATCTCGGGTCATCTCGTGTATTTTGTGAGGCGAGGATGATCTGCGATCGTGGCAACCCGACTGTTCTGAAGGATAATTTATATTCCTGTGGACTTCCATCGATTTGTGTTTTGCAGATATCTGAGGCACTGGCAAACGTGACTGATTATATATAGGAGGGAGGTCAACAGCTCCTGGGGCAGGAACGGGCTGCGGAGAAGGAACACGCAGAGGAAGATCCGGTGGACCTAAAAGAGGCGGGCCAGATGCTGACCCCGGTATAGGTAAAGAAACTGATACTGGAAGTGGTCCAGAACCTACTGCGGAATTCGGTTGTCCATACATCGCTGGACCTGGTGCGAAATCGGGGGGAAGCAAATGTGTTGGCATCTGTTCGAAGTTCATCATCGGTCTTGGCAGCCGCGAATCGAAGTTAATGAATGGTGCTTCTGACATCCTTGGTGGTCCACCTGGACCCTGAATCCCGGGTGTCGTGTTTAGTCCCGGCATTCCCGATGGTCCCACAGGACCTGACATGACTGGTGGCCCAACCATTACTGGTCCCTGTGGTGCAAAATTTGGATTTGGCAACAGTGGTGGTCTAGGCTGAGGTTCAGACTGAAAATTTACCGGAATAGGTACCGTAAATCTTTTTAAGGTAGATGCAACTTCCATTTCATTTCTCAATTGTCTCGCAATTTCGTTTATAAACGGAGATCGTTTCCTGCGTCGGTCAGGGGATCTGCTTCGGCTGTGGCTTCGACGTCGAGGTGATCGACTGTACCTCTTACGCCGTTCGGTGCTTGAACTCCGATGACGATCACGAGACCGGCTCCGTCGAGTTGACAACTTCAGATCGCTAAGAAAATATTTCGTCACAAAAGTATCCTTTCAAATTATGCCAAAGAAGCATTTCTATTTTGCTCAATACTTTCAATATAGGTATAATATATAATGAGAATCATTCATGTCGATAAAATCAATTCAAGTTTAAGAGTTATATAAAGACATCTCCATAGTAAGGACCCTTCTTTCCTATGATACAAAATAGATATTGATGATTCCACGGACGATGTTGATAATTGAGTTATTTTAAAGAATATGGCTATGGCTAGTTCTGGGATTAGGTGTTGTTCATCAAAAGGCTTGCGAAATCTAGACTGTGGATAATTTTGGACTTGAAGTTTCTTTGAGGTTACGTAATAACTGAATTTACATATTTAAGCTACGATAATCAGATTATTTTTCAGATTCGAGTTTTGTAAAGTTTTGAATTAGGTTTTGCTAAATTGACTACGCTGAGATAACTTCAAAGAGTCATTCAAGTATATTTTGAGTTTACGGAAAAATATAATTTGGGTATAGTGTAGAAACACAAATATTTTTATTTCAACTTGGGATCGTAAAATATTAGAAGTTGCCTAGTATGGAGTACCGAGTAGAGAAGTCTTGCTCTTTGGATTCTTTTCAATTTTGAGAGTAAGGAATGTAATAAAAATGAGTTAACAAGATGATTATGGAGTTCTGTAGACTTTGAGATGTTAGGAGTTAATTAGTTGTGTCGGGATTCTAGTTATTTCAGAAAATGTTGAACATTCCGATTTATCTTTCAGTGAATTATTATGCATTTGTGTGTCTATCGATTGTTAACTTGAGATTTGAATTTTGAGGATTGAGTGACCTCGGATAAGCCTGACGTCCAAGGTGAAATTGTGGAGAAAATAGAGTCTAGCTCATTGAACGGAGTTTTGATTAATTCTGAGATTACCTGGAAGCAGTGCCGAGAATGTGCTTATTTATCTTATTTAATACATATTCACGTGAATGTAAGTGCAACTCCGCACCTACTCATTGCTAGTGAATCATTCAACAATTTCATATGCATGAAATCTTACAACCGAGTTACGAGCTTATTTCGAATTTTCGACATATCGTGTTCTTAGAACCATAGAGTGCTATTTCAATTTCACCAACTTTACAGGGCAGGCTTTTCAAAATTGGACAGTATGAACATAAAGATGTTTTTTTTAATGATAAAATAAATTTTCTATCTCCTGAATCAGGTAAGAATAATTAGAACACTGATACAAGAGTCAACTTTGGGAATGACAAAACTCCGGTTCAATAATTTTGAGGTATAACATTGTCCTCCATTGACCTTCTATTTTTTTGACTTACGGATCCGTCTTGAATTTTCCGCTGATATATTTCCATCTGTTATGCACTAGATAGCACCTTTTGTTTCTATAAAACAATTAGGCAACTTTTATTTTGCAAATTTCACATATTTAGAAATTGTTCATTATAATAAGACTAAAAATACGAAAGCACATATCATTCAACTACCTTTTGACTTTACGTCGGAAGTCAGATAGCACCCTATGGTCCAAGGGTCACGATGAATCAAACCAACTTAATATTACCGGCGGTCTAGGCGATGATATGCTCCGCTTTCCAGCAGAATGCCTGGGATTCCCTGAGCTAGTGATATGAAAATTCGTCAATGTACTTCTACAGAGGCCCTGGTGGTTTGGGACAAACTTTAAACTATAGGTATCATAAACAGAGGTAAGTGTCCACGTAGGGAAAAGGCTCCATGACTCGGAAAAAGTTCGTTGTAGCTAATCGATTTTGAATAATAAACATAAAAGTACCTAAGACGATGACCTACCAACGATAACTATACCCATCCACCCTACCTGGCACCGGAGTTATGGGTCTATTTCAGGCGCAACGTCAAGGTAGCTCGCAAGTCGGCGTATCGGTCACTGTGCCGGGGATATGTCTAGCACCGTGAGATGTATATTTCCAGAACGTTGAGAACAACAAAATCACTCCAATTTAACTCGACGAAGGTACCCAGCTGCTGTGAAATTATGTTGAGAAAAGCACGAACAACTGAGGGTCAGGAGATGCTCTACCAGTTCCCCAGCATCCATACAAACGACAATAACAAGGATAGGACAAAATACATTGAGATATATACGTATAATTATTTAGTTCTCCATATAAATTGTACATCACGATACTTGTAACTTGAGTAACGTATAAAATTTTATAGCACTGACTAACTTAAATTCGCATTTATGGTTCGTCTATCCAAGAATTAAAATAAGTTAGTACTGCATCGTGAAGTTAGGGCTTTAATGGTAGCGAGAGCTACAAGCACGGTGCCGTAACGACCTATTTAAGTCGCAGATAGACGTCACTTAAGTGCGCATTCAAGTCACACAGTGCTATAAAATGATATTTTGAACTTAAGATATTATATAATACCAAAGGGTTAGGAATAACTTCTTGTAATATTTTGGAAAATCAGAAAAATGTTTGGAATCCATTGCAAATATTGAAAATATCTTAAATATCTCTAAATCTTTTACAGTAAGCGTTACTCGTCTAGTTCTAGCCTCACTGCACTACTAGGGATCAGAAAATTTATATAGTAAGTTTAGGTGATGAGATTAATTTCAGATCAATCAAGAAGACATCGCGTGCTGTTGACTGAAACGACAAATTCGTCACAACACCACTCTGATACACATGAGTGATCAATCTCTCTAGCAATCACCCTAGGTGAAGAGCTCCATAAGGCCATTATGATAATCCACTAAGAAATTCTCTTTACGCAGGTCCATAAGGATCCAGAATCTTCCGTTCCAGACTTTGCTCTTCCTCTTATGAACGATTGTCCTCCATACATCTCATCATTCCATACATCTCATCATTCCATACATCTCATCATTGCATACATCTTCTGCTTCCCTTACATCCATGTATTTTCTGATGCCAGCACTTGTGCTTCTACGACCCTTTACTCCTCTTCTCTTTAGAGTCTCAATCAAACATTATAACCATCTCTTCTCCAGTATGCATATGTGTACGCAAATATTCACCTCACCTGGTTCGTAGATTATTGTTCATTAATCCCATTGACATCATCAAACCATCTCAACAAATTTATTTCCCTTTTGTCAAAGAACTCCTCCTAAACCACATTTTTCTGAGATTCCATTTATTACTCACTTTGACCATTAGCGTTTTACCGCATGATTCAGCAGTATTCGCTTGCCAAACACATTCACTTTAGATGTCACTGCAGTTTGCAACGTTTAAAAAAAAATATGAAGTTCTGAAGCAATGAAATCATGTAAAGAGTTATTAAGGACGGTAGTCAAGCTGACAACTACGTTGCAGGCATTTACTCTCATTCATGACAAATTATTAATTTATTTCAAAGTTTGGGGGAGGCAATGTCAAAGTAGGCGGAAACGGTACACTTAGCCTCAAAACGCAACTATCTTTTTTGTTGAAATCAGATTGAAAAAATTATCCGCCATGGATATGAATTTGTTATTTTCATGGCAGAAATTTGACTTAAAAAAAAAAATTTCTATTCTTTTTACATGAATATGACAAGAAATATATGATTATATGTTATTATGCGCCATAAATACAATTATCCGACAAAAAAATTCATACGTTTTGATGCGACGTTCAATTTTGTTTATTTTGCATGGAAACTCTATAAAATAATAATACTCTCAGTTATAGTAAGTTGGAAAATAACTGAATTTATTTTGGATTGAATAACTCATGAGAAAATCGAAACATAGAGAAACATATCAAGTGGGCAGGATACTTCTGAACCTGATGGGGAATGAGGATGGTAAAATAACATTCGCAGGGTAAAAGGAGACCGTAATAGACTACATTCTAGCAGAATAAAGAGTAAGAAAGCTGATTGTGGGAATGGAAGTGGATAATGAGGTAGGCTCTTAGCATTTCCCGGTGATAGCGGAATTGAAAGGAGAAGGTCAGAAACATTCTAGCGGTAAAATGAGTTGTTTCGGGTTTCGATCGTGTACAAAACTACAAATTTTGTCGACGCTTCACGAACGTTGCAGCTCGCATCTTCAGGAAAAAATGAAGAATGAGAATCTAAAAAGCATAGAAAAGGAAGGGATAGACAAGATAATAGAAAGAATGAAGGGGGTGATTAATAATGTAAGAGAGGCTCTAGGGACAAAAGGGGAAATGGAAAGAAAAGGTTGGTGGAACGAGGAATGTAAGGAAGGTAAAGAGAAAATAAAGGAGAGCGTAAGAGGATAAAAAAGGGGGGAGATTAGCAAAAAGGAGTACAATAAGAGGAAACGAGAGTATGAGGGAATGTTACACAAGAAGAGGCAGAAGGAGAAGGAAAGATATATGGAAGCGGTAGAGAAAGCAGTCAAGGAAGGAAAGGTATGGGAGGTAATAAATAGGAAAAGAGGAAGAGGAAGTGAATGAGGATATAAAAATGAAAGAATGGACGAAGTACTTAAATCGACTAGTAGGAGCGGAAGAAAGAAAGGTTCGATAAGAAGAGAAGCAGGTAATAGAGAAAGGAGGGGAAGATAGAAATGATATAGGCAGGGGAGAAGTGAGCGAGGCAATAGAAAGGCTAGAAAGAAATTAAGCGACGGAAATGAATGGCATTGAGAATAATGCTTCAAAGTATGGAGGCGGGGGAGCTGTAAGAGAAGAGATGTGGAGAATATATATCATAGTGTAGAGAGAAGAATAACGACCTGA
This sequence comes from Neuroterus valhalla, assembly GCA_011762715.2. NCBI lineage: Eukaryota > Metazoa > Arthropoda > Insecta > Hymenoptera > Cynipidae > Neuroterus > Neuroterus valhalla. The sequence goes on along the minus strand of WSXT02179268.1, from coordinate 22,367 downwards.
AGAATGGAGGACGAGATGAGTGATCCCGCTATTTCCCAGATGATGCTTTACATCATCCTTTGAATATGAAAATTCGTCGGCTGGCTATGCGTTGGTGGAAAGGTCGTCAGCTGATGCAATGAATCGTTTTGTGGGGTGCACTTTCAAAAACGTGATATGCCCGATCATAGAAATAATGTTGGTCAAACACCCACCCCTTTTCCGGGTCCCGTGGGGGTCGAAAGGGACCCCTGTGATTGGTTACAGAATATTGCTAGTATTGACATAGATGAACGCAAAAAGCCATGAATTTATGGGTTCTTCTTACGAAAATAGATTACCGCTCATTTTCTCGGAAAATATTACCCGTAGAAGAGAAATTTATAAAACAAAAAATATAAATTTCGTTGAGATCTACAACTTCGATTTAAAACATTTTTTTTCAATATTGCATATTAGCTAAGACAAACTCAAGAAACCATAATTTTCATGGTTTTTTCATGATTTCAGCATGAAAATCAAATTTGCACCAACTTTTACTATCATAATCATCAGCGCGTCAAGATATATAAGTGTATGGAGTGCGAAGGAAATCGGGCATATCACCTTTTCGAAAATACACCCTATAAAACGATTCATTGCATCAGCTGACGACCTTTCCACCAACGCACAGCCAGCTGACGAATTTTTTTATTCAAAGGATGATGTAAAGCATCATCTGGGAAATTTTCAACCGGGAGGAAATCACTGAAAATCTTTTTTTTTTTTGCAGGCATCTTACGAATCATCAGTTGAGAGGAAATAATTGACAAAAATCTGTCACTGGCTCCCGGACTATATTGGCAGAGGACGGAAGAGGATTGAAGTGGATGTTGAGAGGGTTTGAGGAGTACGTGAACGAGAAGATTTCTTGGTAAACGTCAGCATGACCAAGATAATGTGCTTCAAGAATGTTTATCGGAGAAACAGTTGAACTATTGGAGGAATTGTGTTACTTAGGGTTTTGATTCGAGACAGGGGGAAGCAACGAGCTACAAGTAAGACAAAGTTTGGAAAGTGCGAGTAAAATAATGGGCCAAGTTTGGGGCATAGGAAAGAGAAAGTTATAAGCTACAAAAGAGCGTGGAAGTTGAACGAGAAGCTGAAGAGGAGAGAGGGGAGAGGGAAGCAAAATCACGCAAGCGTGCAGAAAGAAGATTGGATATAGAGAGAAGAGAGGCAAGACAGAAAGCTCGAAATGGGAAGGAAAGAAACAGCGAATGAGGAAAGAATGTGGTATTCATGAAGGGAATATAGAATGGCAGGAAACAGAATTGAAAAAGATGGTAAGACATGGACAGGAAAGATGGAGTAGAATAGAGTGCTAAGGTTTAGAATGAGAGAGGGAATGAAAGCATATTGATACTGGACGAACGAACAAGAGAAAATGTGTAGAATGTGTGGTTATGAAGTGGAGTCATTTCGGATAAAGGAAGTTAGAGGAATATAATGAAATGTCGATGAATCTATGAAATTAAGGGATGGTAAAAGGAAACGGAAGCTCTGGGAGCTCGATCGAGAAAGATAGAAATTCAATACATACACACATTTTCAAAAGAGCCAATTGCGAATATACAAATTCAGTTGATAAACGGGAAAAATAGTTCTTCGGATAAGTATAATTAAAAGATTCTTAGAATCCATGATTGAAGTCGGTTGGGATATTGAATCCTTCTTATCCTTCTTCCTCATCAGATAATATCAGTTGAATAAAAGGGTTAAACAGCAATGTGTGAAACATTGTAGTGTGAGTGCTCGCGTAAAAAACAATAATCTGAATCTAAATTGAAATAATGTGGTGAAAAATTTAACAATCACCTTCATTAGTGAATGATTAAATATATTAAAATCATTTTTTGCTTGTGAAATCGGATCACATTAGTTCGACTCCAATCTACAGTTACCGAGCACTGATCTTCGATCTCACAAGCAAAAAATGATTTTAATATATTTAATCATTCACTAATGAAGGTGATTGTTCATTTTTTCACCACATTATTTCAATTTAGATTCAGATTACTGTTATTTATGCGAGCACTCACACTACAATGTTTCACACATCGCAAGTAGTAGAGTATGAATGGAAATTTTGCGGAAGCATGGATTAGCTAGTGGAGGAATTCTTTTACTTAGGTTTCTGGTTCGATGCAGGAGGCAGCAAGGAACTACGAGTAAGAAAAAGGATAGAGCCTGCGAATGAAAAAATGGGCCAAGACTGAGAAAAAGGGAACTTCCGAGGACGATGGGAGGGTATGGGAATGGAAAGAACAAAAAAGTGTCTTAACGAAAGATTTTTGGAAAAGTCATGCGGGTTACCTGGAGTTGTCCATGTTATATACCGAGAGAAGAACTAGGAAAAGAGGAGAGTAAAATCCCACAAATATGCTCAAGTGGGATTTGGGTCAGTGACAACAGATGCAGCGCGGAAGGTCCTAAGTGGGAGGGTAAGAGACAAAAAATGTGTGAAGAGCATGGCATTCAAGAAGGAAGTGTAGAACGGAAGAAGACAGAATTGGAAAAAGGTGTGAGACACAGTGAAGGAAGATGGGAGAAAATTATCTAATCGAAGTACAATGACTGGTATAAGATGGTATCAAGGGGAAACAACTCATATAACAAGCACTTAAATTGCGCCCCTGTGAAAGAAAAATATCTATTGCTTACCTTCAAAATTATGTAAGTATATTATTATCAGTTCAAAGAAACTTTTCTCATAAATCGTCGAGTCGGCTCAAACAACAGGCAACATTATTTTGATTCACGAATGATTTTTTATAAATTTTGACAGGCGTTTGATGCCATAAGATGTAATCATTCAATTTGAATGATGAATGAAAGATAAGACGTGGATCCAGGATGACTTTTTGCATAAATGAGATGTTCTTTCGTCACAGGATCAAACTTTGCAAGCAGCTTTAGCAAGGCTAGGATTTTGCCTGAATCAGCCTTAATATTGTATTCATGGAGTAACTTCCTGTGGCCTCGTAATCCCAACTTTGTGTAGCGAAACATTGCGTACAGTGAAGGATTTCTCTTCATTTCTTTCCATTCAGTGAAACTTACGGTAATCTTTCGCATTCCCATGTACGCTTAGCCTGCCATATGCTTCCCACTGTCTAAATCAATGTTCCTGCACTTATGTAGATTGATGATCTGATTTGGTAACGATGAGAAAACAGATGAAAATGCAGACTTCTTTGATGGGAAATAGACTAGCCATGACCGACTCACCTCTTCACCACAACGACCATCTTCCAATTTCTTCTCAAACTATGTTTCTTTCATTGGACGATAATGAATTGGTAGGAAAGGTCCTTCACTATTTTGGAACCACTTCGAATCTATTATAATAATAATATCAATAACCATTCAGCACCATGACTCCATAAGTTTATTTGGAAATGAGTTATCATTTTCAAGAAAAGACTTTAATTCAGTAATGAAAATTATAATTATATCTCGAGCCTCGTTCTCGAGATTATCCTTATCTTACCATGTATTTATTTTGAAGTCCACTAGAATGCACGACCTCTGGAGACCAAAAAATATAAGGTAAGGTGGCCCTTACATCGTCGCTACGGACCTGCGCCTGATTGGTTTCATTTATATCTCTTTTTTGAGCGCTAGAGTGCAGAAATGTTTCATCTCGATCTCCGTTTCACTTCGATTGTGATTGTGATTTGTTGAACATGAATAGAAAAAAAGTGAATCCTGAGTTCTAAGATTCAGTGGGATCGAAATTAGGTCGCATGCAACAATATTTGAATAATCTAACCGATCATGGTTTCTCATCGGACGATGAATCGCTTATTTCGCAGAATGAAATTTTAGAAGATAACAATCCTGAAACTAACCTCGAGGATGAATGTGGTGATCTGCTTGATTTACCCGATGTTGAACCTTCTATACAAGGTAATTTTATGGAAAATCCAGTGTTTTTTACTGTTTATAACTCTTTTTTAGGCATATTATGCAGTGTTGCACTATAATGCGTAATTCTCCTAACGAGCTTGCACGGGTGGCAAGACGTTTTTCCGAAACTCAGCTATTGTGCTTGCACTAAAAGCAAGACTTTACCCTTTTATTACCGTAAGAACAATACTTTTTACTGTGAAGATTTCGAAATGAGCTTGTACGGGTGGCAAGACGCTTTTACGAAACTCAGTTATTGTGCTTGCACAAAAAGCAAGACTTTCCTTCAAATATTGAAAACAATATTTTTTACTGTGCAAAGATTTCGAAACGAGCTTGCTTCTGAGAATGCTTGGGTTCGTTGGAGGATATTTGTTAGTGTGGATGTGTAAACTTATAAACATGTGTGCTGTGAATAGCGAAGTTCCGAGTATTTGGAGAAAGACGATTATTGTCCCAATCTACAAGGGAACTGTAGGAAAAATATTTACCGAAATACTTATTAATTAAGTTATGGGAGTAATAAAGGGAAGGATCCGGGGAGTTCAATGTGAATTTATGCCAGGGAGATCATGTGCGGATCAGATATTTAGCTTGAGACAGATCACAGAAAAAAGCCTAAGAGTAAACAAGAAAGTTTTCTGCGCATTTGTTGATCTGGAAAAAACTTCCGACAAGGTAAATAGAGCTAAACTTCGGGAGGTTCTAAAAAAATGTGGAGTCACTGGGTGACTTCTAAAAGCAATACAGGCAATATTGAATGATAGTAAAGCAAGTGTGAGGGTAAATAGACATCTGAGCGATTGGTTTGATTTTAGACAGGGCGTTAAGAAAGGATGCGCTATGTCCTCTTGGATGTTTAATATATACATGGACAAATGTCTAAGAATGGCTCTCTCCAACGAGGAAGAGAGACAGTGAAATTTTGTGGCCTTGCGTTTGCAGATGACAATCTCGTTACGGCAGAATCAGCCGACGATTTGCAGAGAACAAGTTGATAAATTCGTGCATCTTGGAAATTTATTCACTTCTGACGGGAAGATAGATGCAGGGGTTTACAGACGTATAAATGAGGACAGAAAGATTATCGTCAGTGTACGGGATACAAAAGTGAAAATGTAACAAATGATGTCAAATGCACCGAATGTACTGTACGGTATCGAGACCTGGACATATCAAGAAAAGGACAAGAGTAAACTCAAAGCGATCGGCATGCAATGTCTGCGTAATATGTGCGGTAAAACGCTAATGGACAAAGTGAGTAATGAGCGGGTTCTCAAAGAATGTGGTGTAGAAGAAACGCTGTTTAACGAGAGTGAAAGAAATTTGCTGAGATGGTTCGGCCACGTTGAGAGAATAAATGGAGAAAGATTAACAAAGCAAGTGTACCTAGGTAGGGTGAATGGTAGTGTACCGAGAGGCAGACCAAAGAAGGAATTGATAGAATGTCTGAATGAGACCCTTACGAGGAGAAATATAAAGAGCCGTAGAAACAAAAGAGCTTGTATGAAAAGTTGCATGGATGTGATAGAAGCAAGAGATGTATGCCAGGATAGGGATGTTTGGAGAGCATTTGTATATAAGGAAAAATGTGAAGCCTGAAACGAACAATTTCGGATTCTAATTGACCCGTGTAAGGGTATCGCTTAGTGGATTATTTAAATAGCTTCGCCAAACTCTTTGTACGGGGTGTTTGCTAGAGAGCTCAGGAAGTGACCCGTGTCGAAGCGATGTTGCACAGGACGAGTGTGTCGTTTGAAAGCAGAAACAGGCTGGACTTACTTTCGCTGAATAGTCTCGCGTATGTCGATTCTGCTTAATAATTCAATTAAAGCCTCTGTTTACTAAAAATTCCGCGTTTCAAGCGAAGCTTTTGGATTGAAAAATTAAGATTAAGAATGGAATCAGTTTTTTTCTTGTCGCAAAAAACACGCAATGAATTCTAAGACTGATCTAATACCTATCCATGCCCGAGATCCTCCGCCCGAGATTTCCTATGTCAATTCAACGTCCAAATTTTTCCATATCAATTCTCTGTTTTCCAGTAGTACAGCAGGGCTGGAACCAAACAAGTTACGCTTACAAGGAAAAGGGATTTGGCTTAATGGTATAATAATAATAAAAAATTGTACGAGCGACAAGCGATTTCCTTCTCTATGCTGCACACATGTATGAATATGAGCATTCCTTATTCTATACTTTCTCTTTTCCATTCAGAATCACTAGAAGGGGAAGCAACCCTATCGTTTGCAGACCTTGTCCAGACTGAGGTTGAAATAAACCAATGTTTTAAAGACATCCTTGGTGATGATTCGTCTCTATTAAAACCACTAGATTTATCCCTGAATTCGATCATTGTGTCCAGGCGTAAGGTTTTGACAGAAAAATGTGTTTTGCGGGAAAATTTAGAAGATTCGCTTGCTCATAAAAGAACGGAATTTCTGGAGGTTGCTTACATGAATGCCCCAATCGAGCCTCAAACGTCTCTCTCAGCCCAAAAGAGCGATGAGTACGAAAGCCAAATACAAAACGCCATTGGATCTGCCCTAATAGCAGTAGGTTCAGTAACTTCAACTCTTATTACTGAAACTGAGAGCATTGATCTAGTAGCATTTTTGAGGAGCTCTTTGATGCTCTAAAAATGTTTTACGATATTTTCTTCAAACATTCCTTTGCAAGAAGGGCGGTGGTTCTACCAGGTTTCAACAGAACAGTCAAGGAAATGAAGTAAGTAAAGTTGCGGGCCGCTTAAAATTTATATTGAAGAGTGGAGAAAAGTGGCAGACAATGCATTCATTTTAGAATGTATTACCGGTTGTAAAATGACGTTCGCCAGGTCGATTTTTCAGCATGGAGTACCGATTACAAACATCTCGCTGCATGAACTAGAAAGATACAGAGAAACCATAAGTTTATTCTTTGAAAAATTGGCTATTGAATCTTGCACACCACTCCGGAAACAGTTCTTGTCATCTTACTTTCTCGCACCCAACCCAGATGGATCCTACAAATTCATATTAAATCTGAAAGGTCTACACTAATTTTGTAGATCCTGATCATTTCAGAATAAAGGATCTAAGAACAGCGAAAAATCTAATTTTTCCAGATGTACGAAAAGGAAAACCTTTTTTATTCCGACCTCATCCGGCCAATTTTCATCGGTAAAACGTTGCTACTACGCTTCGGCGTCAAACCGACACCCTTATCAGGTAGCCTAGTGATAAATATATCATGCTGTAATTTTGAATATAACATGTAAGTCTTAATCAAAATAGGTAATTCTAAGCCAGAAAATGCAAAAAAGAGTGAAAGTTAACTAAGAGTAGACAGTAAACCATAACTTAAAATAGCCATAACAAAGTAGAATACATTGGGCGTAAATTCTCACAATATATTTATACACGCATCGACTTTAACTGCGATACTACCTTTTTTTTAATGTTCCTGGGGAGAATACGTCACGAATATGGCCCTAAGGCCTTCTTCATAACGAAAGATTAGGTTAATAATAATGATGAGATTAGAAAGACTACTACAAAAAAAAATTTCTTATGGAGTGCAGACAACACAACCTGTTTCCTCACAACATCACTGATAGTACAAACAACGTTGGATCTTTACACCTCTACAGTAATTCATGTAAGAACAAACTTAAATTTACAACTACTGATATGAAACGCCAGCTACGGCAACTAGAATTCAAAGACATTCATAACCATTTAAACTTTCTAAAAAATTTATCTGAGAAAATTACGACTCGCTTAGCCATATTGTTACCTGCAAACATCTTGAAAGATATGGTTGAACACCAAGAAAAGATAAATAAGAATTCTACCTCATTAAGTAATAAAATTAAATTAAACAAAAAAAATTTTTATTTAAAAACTGAACAAAACTTTGTACCTATAGGATTGAATAGACACAGAATTGACACAAACAATAATAATAATAACAATATTCACGATCTTCGGTGGATTAATTTATCTAACATCAGCATTCCAGAAACTGTCGCAGATGTCTTCGATTAGGTGAAAATTTTAGTTCGAAGTTTGTTTCTCAAAAGCATCAACATATATTCGAAATTGTTTAAGATCTAGAATCAAAGATAGACAAAATACCATCTAATGCTCAACAAGAAATCAGACACAAGATTTTGACTTTAACTTCTGAATATTTGAAAAACCTACACTTATCTCTCATTCTGAAAGACTCATCACTGAAAATATTAGAATGACAAACTACTTTTTGAGAGAAAACAAAGACTAACTAATAACCAAAGCTGATAAGCGCAATGTGACCGTGGTAATGAATAGACAGGAATATATTGATAAGATTAACAATATGCTAAACGATTCTAGTACCTACGAACAGATCAATACTGATTCTCTAAGAAAACTACAAATGGACACTTTCAAATTAATCAATAAGTTGAGACAAGAAAAGTTTCTTGGCACTAAAGTCAGAAGGAAGGATATCATTACTGACAATTCCAACATTGATAGGTTTTATGATCTTCCTAAAATCCATAAACCAAATTTCCCATCTAGACCAGTTGTTTCTTCTATCAATACACCAACTTATATCTTAGTTAAAACTCTTAATGAAATAATTTCTAGTTCCTTTCCCACATACAAATATTCAGTTAAAAACTCTCTTTCCGTTAGAGATCTTATCACAAAACCGAGATTCCAGATGATCACGTCATGGCTTCTTTCGATGTCTCATCACTTTTTTCTAACGTCGCTTTAGATTTACTTCTGAAAGGCATTGAAAAGAGATGTCATGACACAAGTAAAAATACCAAAATTCCATTTGAAGAATTTAAGAGAGGTGTCAAATTCATGATGATAGACTTAAATTTACATTTGAAATGAAAAATGATAGGAATATAAGTTTTTTAAACTTGCAACTCATAATAGATGAAAATGACTGTATCATTACAAACTGGTTTCGTAAAACTACATACTCCGGTAGACTGATGAATTTTTCGTATGATCACCCTATCCAATACCAAATAAGAATTATTAAAAATATGGTCGATTCTGCTATCCTTCTTACAGATAAGTCCTTCCACTTTAAAAACATACAGATTTGTAAACAAATATTATGGTTTAATAATTACCCTAATGATTTTTCTGACAAGGGTATAAAGAAAAGAATTTGCGAATTGGATTTCAGGAAGAACCATCCTAATAGTACTGTTGAAGACAGAGAGTTAATAACCGATGTGAAACAGGAAATTGTTTCCATCCCCTTTCTTGGCACCATTTCACAACATTTTGAAAGACTATTAAATTACTTTAATATCAGAACTGTCTTCAGAGTTGATTCTGTATTAAATGAATTCAACAAACTGGGCAAAGATGAATTAGATATTTTAGACCAGTGCAATGTTGTATATGAAATCACGTGTAGTTGTAACAGGACCTATGTAGGAGAAACTAAACGCCCTCTTCGCGTAAGACTGAAGGAACACAAATTCGATGTTAACCATACAGGAAAAACCATAAACTTGTTGCCAAACATCTAGTTCAATGCCACAACCAGGATCAAAATGCCATCAAATGGGATGAAACTAAAATCCTACACATTGAACCCAATTATTAAAAACGGACATTTGATGAAATGGTTTTTATTGAAAAATAAGGAGAAAATTGTATTGATAAAATCACTAACTTAGAGTACTTCAATTAAACTTACAACATGATACTAGATTTTTCATGCTCATATCTTCTCTATTTTTTATCTTGGATCTGATTAACTTCCTTCCCAACCTCCTTATAAACATTGTTTGTACATAATAATTTCGTTTCTCAACCACTTTTGGATTGTAAAAAATTCCATAGAATAAACTAAAACTTTATCGGCTCAGACTATCTGCGCAGTACATGCCTTCCACTTCGATGTAACTCGTCGTTCCGCAGATTTAATTTTATAGTTTGAGTTCTCGCTTCCACCGAGATGGAGACGGAGCTACCGATGCTCCGTTCTCTTGATCTTTTATTTCCATCGGTTGTTTCGTTTCAATTTTCGCAATTTAAAGCTATGAAAACTCACTACATCTTTCACCATCTGTATTCCCGACCAATGTATTCTACTTTGTTCTGGCTATTTTAAGGTATGGTTTACTGTCTACTCTTAGTTAACTTTCACTCTTTTTTGTATTCGAATTTCTGGCTTAGAATTACCTTTTATGGTTTAGACTTACATGTTCTATTTATTAATAGGCTACCTGATGAGGGTGTCGGTTTGATGCCGAAACGTAGTAGGAACGTTTCACCGATAAAAGTTGTCCGGATGAAGTCGGAATAAAAAAGGTTTTCCTTTTTGTACATCTATGTTTATTTCCTGGACGTAATAATCTGAGAATTCATCTACATCCCAAAAATTCTCCCAATATAATTTTTCCAGATTATTTCAAGGACTCTCTGGATCTATCTGATGCGCTCTACCTCGTTTCAGTTCACAATTCATGCAAAAAATTCCTGCGATTTGAATTTCTGGGTAAATTATATCAATTATTATTATATCCCTTGGCTCTTTTGCAATCTCTTGGGTTCTTAGTTAACACGCGTGAAAGTAACTTGAACCCGGCAAAAAAAAATACATTTTAAGGTTTCGTGATTGAATCCGGAAATCTCTGTTCATACTACAGACGAAAAGCGATTGTCATTAAGAAAACTGGTTAGGGATTTTACAGTGAATTTTCTACACTCACTTAGGGATTTTTCTCAATTGATGGGGAAATTGGCGTCCACCTGTCCTGGTATTGACTATGATTGGCTGTATTTAAAACAAATGGAAAGATTAAAGGATACATCTCTTTCTAAGAATGGTTCTAACTACGACGTTCAAATAATGTTACCCCCAGATCTTTAACCTGACCTAACTTGGTGGGAAATCAGCATTAAAACCGCTAAAAGCACATTCAAGGATGGACAATACGGAAAAACAGTATTCACAGACGCTTCAGACTAGGGCTGGGATGCTACTGGCGGCACAAGTATTACCTACGGATTTTGGGATCCCAACCAAAAACAGTGGTACATCACCTGAAGGGTTCCACGGCATAACCGTGTAAGTGCCATTTTTTTGAAAACACGTTTTATGGGCTTAATGATTCTCAAAAAATTCTACCGCACATTGTCGTGAAAGGATATATCAAAATTCCAACGGGAAGTCGGTTTTTAAGATTCGTGGTTTTCGATAACCGTGTAAGTGCCATGGGCCCGCCTGCGCGACACTCATGCGCATTCGTCTTCAACGTAGTCTGCTTAGTCGCGTTGATTCACGCATTGCCGGTCGATTTTTTTACCATTTTGCAAATGCAATTTGAAGTATTATCTCGTTTTTTTTTGGGAGAAACGATTTTTCAAACTTACTTTTTCACTTTTCAGCCGTCTATTCGTCTCGGAATATGTTTTTAAAAATTTAAACATACGTTTTATGTTAACCTGGGTCTAAAAAAAGAAAAAAAAATTGAATACTCGAAAAGTATCAACTTTTTCAAAATTCTGTTTATTGAGATCTGTAGAGCTCTATCAAATCTAGAATGTACTTTCTCAAAGATAGTGCCTCATATGGCACATCAAGTTCATACCGATCAGCAATTCTCAAATCTCTCCAAACAAAATAGGGGAGGATCTATCAATTTCAAGATTCCTTACAGGCGTCTTCAAATTAAAACCATCTCTCCCAAAATATTCTTTCACGTGGGACGTTTAAATAGTACTCAACCATATAGACGAAATTTTCCCTTTGGAAAACCTTCCCTCCGAAAAATTGGCATTTAAAACAGTTATGCTGCTTCTTCTTGCAACTGCCCAAAGAGCCCAAAGCCTAGTAGGCATAAGAATGCAGAATTTGTCAGTTTTACAGGATCAAATACAGATGGAAATTCAGGACATTCTAAAAACCTCGGCCCCAGGTAGAGATCAATCGCTGTTAATCGTTCCTTTTCTTAGGTCAAAGCCTGAATTATGCGTGGCTTCGACACTTTTGAAGTACATAGAAACTTTATCAGAGTACGAGCGTATTACTGATAAGCTATTTATTTCTCTGAAAAAACCTTATAAATCAGTTTTTACCCAAACCATTAGTGGATGGGTGAAACAAATTTTGAAAAAAATGGCATAGACACAAATGTTTTCATCGGGCACTCGACCCGTCATGCCGTCACGTCGGCAGCCCACGAAAGTGAGATTAGTCTAGATGTTATTCGCAAAACTGCTGGATGGACTACACAGTCACAAATGTTCGCAAGTGTCTACACCAGACCTATTCAATCAGAAAACAATGACTTCGCTCAGGCTGTACTATCCAAAAATTGACACTTGTATTCTTATATAGAGTATTTTTATATTCTGTCGAAGAACTTCTCCTACCTCGTGTATTTCTAAACCTGCATCGTTCGTAACTTATACTCATATTTAGGCTGTGTTCAATTAAGGTTGTACTGGAGCGGATTGAAACGGAATTAAACGGATTTAAATTCTTATTTCAAGCGAGTTTTCAATTATTTTACGAAGATATTGCGTCCTCAACGCATGAAGCTTATTTGCGGGCCATATAAAAGAAAAAATTCTTTAATTTCGTTTTTAGAAATATCAACAATAACACGCATAATTTTCGGCAACGTCGCTTCAACTGGCTCTTTTGCTCTTATGCTTACTGAATCCTACTCACTCAAGGTTCGGTGCTTGTATCGGAACAATAACAAGCGAGCGACGTGAAAGATGTTGCCATGATTCTCGAGTACAAGCTCAAATTTCATAAATTTGCCAATCAAATCCCGTGTAACTTTTCTCCTGGCGAAAAAATCATTCTGAAACTTCGCGTAATACATTTTGAAGGCATACTTCACAATATACTTGATTTTTACGTCGATCCTTTTACTATGAATAATTTGACGGAGAAGAAAAGAGTGAAAAGCCACGCACTTCCATGAAAGCCCATGAATTTTTTCTTAACTTCGAAGACTTATAACTCGACACTCAGCGACCAGATTTTTGTAGAATTTAATAAGGTGACGTAAAGCACCATAAAATTTACGCGTTCTAATTTCCATCAAATTTTGATCACTCAGCTTTCGCTCCATGACAACCTTAAGCATAAGGTCTAATAAATGTATAAATAAAAAGATAGAAAGCAAGAAAAACATTGTGACTCTCTCTAAACCTCTACATGGTAAGATAATTATAATCTCGAGAGCGAGGCTCGAATTACAATTGATCGATCTAATGAGCGCCTTCACGGCGTGAAATTCGATCGCAATTTTATGAGAGCCTCATTCGAAGAGATTTTACTCCCACCAATTGGTCGAAAATTTTGAGAAATAAAATTTTCTGATGCACCCATCCCATTTTTTTATCAGTCTTAAGGCCATGTTGAACTTACCCGATTCCTACCTTACCGACATCTTTTTTTGCAACAACTCACATTACACCGAAATAGATATAGAGTTGATATTTTCAGAAAAGCCTCAGAAAACAATAAACTACGTTTGTATACAACATTTTGTTCGAAATCTTCAAAGAAAAAACTTGTTTGCGGATTTTTTTTCAAAATTTTGAACGAAATATTGTATACAAACGTAGTTTATTGTTTTCTAAGGCTTTCCCAAAAAAATCAGCTCGATATCCATTTCAGTGCGGACGTGAGTTGTTGCAAAAAAAAATTGATAATTTGGGTCACGTGACCCATGTTTAACATGGCCATGAGATCGCTAATATTTTTCTTCTAAGAAATGAGCTTACCTCTGGAAACATGTGACGTGCGCTCAAGAAAGGGGGCTTTCTCTGAAAAGTGAAATTGTTCAGGGCGAGCGGCAAAAGTCGACTCGATACACGCGACTTGTGTGAGAGAGGGAAACTAAAAACTAAATTATCAGCAATAATAACGCTCGAAATTAATGTTCGATTGTTTCAATAAAAAGCGCAACACATAAAGGATCATAAGGTGTGAAAACCTCGATTTCGATTCTTCTAGAGTAAGCTCCCTTTCTTCGGCGCACGTCTCATATAAACAAAGACAATCAGGTGCAGGCCCGTAGCGACGATGTTAGGATCTCCTGACCTTATATTTCTTGGTCTCTTCGAAAGAGGCTCTCATATAATTTCGATCGAATTTCACGTCGTGGAGGCGCTCATTTGATCGATCAATTAATGCTTGAATAGATTTTATTATTGAATTGAATAGAATTGAACAACATTGTATCACTTCACGTAAATTATTCCACTCTAGATAAAGATCCTGTCTTTATCGACATTTTAAATCTTAAATCAACAAAATCAACAAATTTAGATAAATATAAGAGAAGGATTAATAATTCTTCGATCATCTGTTTTTTTTTTTTTTTTTTTTTTTAAGAGAAAGATCTTTATTGGAGCAATACTTTTCACCTGTAGCGTACAAACCTCTTCAAATCAAGTAAAAATTGATGAGTTTTTTTGGACACATTTAAAACGCGCCGAATAAAAAATTGTGGAGTAAGTATATCTGTGGATTGGGAGAGAAACATCACATTATTATTATTATATGTGACAGTTTTCTGTTTTAACATCCTTCGAAACAATTGATAATGCACTACATTTTATACTCTCCTTATTAATTCATTTTGTTTTTATTTTGTTCACATTTTTGTAAACAATACTTTTTTACTTCTGATATGTATTACTTCTTTACATGAAGTAACAAATAGATGAATTCCTGACCAGGCCTGGCTCCGCTGGGCGAAAGCTTGATTTGAAAATTTTGAAATAACATTTTTTTTTGGTACCATTAAGCCATAATCCCTTACAGGATAAGCGTAATCCATAAAGTGTCATAAATGGTTGAGTTGAATACACGGGAGGACCAGTCTCCCGCCAACATGCCAACAGTACACGGTATTCCCGGACGGTTACCCATCCAAGTACTAACCGCACCCGACGCGGCTTAACTTCAGTAATCGGAGGAGAACTGGTTTGTCGAGCGTGGCATGGTCGTTGGACAAAACCTCCTCAAATTAAAAAGCTTTTTGAACAAGAAAAAACGTCAAAAGTCAGAACACCAATAAAAACTGATTCTCCTACGCTAGTGGATAGACTAACATCAAAAATATATACGATTTTTCCTAAAAAGTCGTAAGCTACGTCAGAAATAGACAGACTCTTCAGTATTCATCAGAATATTCAGAAATGTTAGGAACTCTTGACAATTTTTCACTTTTCCTGACTGTTTTTTAGGAGGGTTCCCATGAATATAATAAACCAAAAAAAAAACATTAAAAATGTTGAAAAGCAGCTAATTCGTCGTTTTCTATCTTGAACAAAAAAGTTCCCCGTGTGGTGTTTCTAGTCTCCCATCGAGCGCCTCCCCAGGTTGCGGATAGGGAAATGCCTCCCAGAAATGGATGGTGCCGGGGAAATTGAATACCCGGGGTGGACAAATACCAGCTAGGGGAAGGAACCCTGATTTCAAACCAACCATGAGTGAGTCTCTTAGAAACATAATACCCCAAGACAGTGCAAATCTCTCCGCCGGTTCCGATCGGGTGAAAGCCCCGGTGGTCGGTGCCGGTCTTAAGGATTTTGGGGAAGACCAAAGACACTCCACGAATCAGAACATCGATTCGAGATCGGTAGATGAAATATGCAGGAATGTTGAGGAGTTGTGCGACGGTGATACGGAGCCTGTTTTCGGAAAGATATGGATATTCTGAGAACGCTTGCTGGAGAAATTCAGACAATGATCGCAAATGTTGGGCAAAGAACTAACGTGGATACGGCTATTGAAGAGGGCTTGTCGAAGGCCAAAGCTGTCTTGGATAGAGCCAATTTAAGGAGCGAACCGTGTACGGCCATTCTGAGGAAGGTGCCCAGCGATGGTTTGAATACGCCGCAGCAGCAGCGTAGTAAGAAAAGACCGGCTGAGAAGACGCCAAGTCTTGGGGAAGGCTCGTCTTTGCGACTCGCAAAGAAAACGCAGCATGCTTCAGACACTTCTGATTGGATTGAGCCAAAAAAGCGTCAACGTAGCAGACAATCAGCCTCAATCGTTCTTGAGTTAGAAAAAGCTGGAGGCAGTAGGGATATAGTGGTCCCTCGTATGAAAGTCTCTAAGAAGAAGCCGCGTGCTAGTCCCGATGCGGTCCTCATAAGGCCAGCTTAGGGTCGAAGCTTTGCTGATATTGTTAAGGACATTAGGTCTTAAGTGAAGCCGCAGGAGATAAAGGTTGACGTCAGAGCCATAAGGAAGACCCGGCAAGGTGATGTCCTCCTCGAGCTTGGTAGGTCGAGCGAGAACAGAGCCTTATTTGGTAGGGCCTTGCAAAATGCCATTAAGGAGACTAGAAAAGTGCGGCAGTTGGAGCCGCGAGCTCAAATTCAGATCCGCGATCTGGATGTCGCAGCTGATATAGAGGAAGTCAGGTTGGCACTATGATCAGTTCTTGGAGAAACGTCAATGGAGACAGTTTCCGTATACATGACGAAAACTTATTTCCGGGGAAGTCTCATGGCATTCGCCGAAATAAGAAGTACCGATGCAGATAAATTGGTTAAGGAGGGCCACATTAAGATTGGATGGGTAAGTTGCAGGGTGCGCCTGAAAGTGAGGGCTAAGCGCTGCTACCGTTGTTTCAGTTATGGCCATCTTGCGGACAACTGCAAGGGTGTAGACAGAAGTAGAGTATGCTGAAAGTGTGGCGATGAAGGCCACAAAGCAGCATCTTGCTCAGGTGATGCAAAGTGCTTGCTTTGTGCTGAAAAAGGAGAAGGGTCCTCGACCGACCACATACTTGGGTCCTCGACCGACCACATACTTGGGTCCTCTAGGTGTGCGGTCTTCCGTGAGGCTGATCGGAAATGTAATCCAAGCCGCAGATGGCGGTGATCCTTCAAGGAAATCTCAGGCGCTGCAGGCTAGCTCAGGATCTTATGTGTCAGCTTGCAGCTGAAAAAAGGGCTGACATTTACATCGTCAGCGAGCCGTATCGCAGCAGGAGAGGATTCAACTGGTTTTCTGATAATAGCGGCACTGCGGCTATCTGGATTATCGATAGCACCATGTTGCTAGTGCATTCTCACGGAAGCGGTGACGGATTTGTCTGGATTTCGGGCGGTTCCCTCACAATAGTGAGCTGTTATCTATCGTCAAATGAGGGAATATCAGCTTTTAGAAGAAAGATGGAGGTAATCGAAGACTTCTGTTCCGATGTCACCGGTGATTTCATCGTTGCCGTCGATTTTAACTCTAAGTCCTGTGAATGGAGCATGGCATGGACAGATTCTAGGGGTCAGAAGGTTAAGGATATGGCTGCCAGGTTGGACCTTACAATCTTGAACTCGGGAACCTCAACTACCTTTAGGCAAAGATGTTACCGAGAAACCATCCTGGATATTACCATGGCCTCATCAGCTGTAGCCAGGAGGGTGCGGGAATGGAGGGTTCTTGAGAATTACACAATAAGCGACCATCAGCATATTTGCTTCCATATGGGCTGTGGTTCTCAATCATCCTCCATTCCTCGCAGTCCATTGAATAAGGGTTGGAACTCGAGGAAACTTAATGCGACTGTCTTTCTTAGAACGATTGCTTCGAAGTACCAGAAGCCGCCGGTATACTGGTGAACTCAGGAGATTGCGGAGCTTCGGCGTGTCTGCTTCAAGCTGAAACGCAAGATTCCAAGGACTCCGAGAAGATGATTGGATGCGACTCAGGCTAACAGAGATTATATGTGTGTGTGTTTGGGCGAGCGCCTATCGCGATTCAGGAACCCGCCATGATGGAAAAGATCATTCAGGAGCTTTTCCCTGCTCACCCGCCCAGGGTAATCATAGAGAAACCCCTGCTCGAAGTGATCCCTCTTTTTACGAAAGAGGAATTGTGGGTGTCAGGTTGATGGCAAGAGTTTCCTTCCTTGCTACTCAACTTGTTCAATACTTGCCTTTCAGCTGGAATTTTCTGTGCGAGGTGGAAAAAGCAGAAGCTTATTCTGCTGGACAAGGGTAAGAGGGCCCCATCACGGCATCCTCATACAGACCTCTCTGTATGCTTGATGTGATTGGGAGACTCTTCGAGACCCTTCTACGGGCCTGGTTAAAAACGGCCATATAGAAGCAGCGGGAGGCCTGGCCGAAAATCAGTATGGCTTCAGAGAAGGCAGGTCAACGGTAGGGGCCATACGTGAGGCACTTTAGAAAACAGTAGTTGCTTGGAGTGGCAACCATAGATCAAAGAGTGTGTTCCTTATGATCACGTTCGATGTCAAGAATGCCTTCAACTCACTGCGATGGGTTAACATTCTTGAAGCTTTGGAGAGGTTCAGAGTACCTGAATATCTGCTGCGTATCATCGGCGGCTACTTCAGCGACAGGCAGCTTATCTTCGAAACATCAGAGGGGACACGCTGCGTTGATGTACCGTCGGGAGTTGCTCAAGGGTCGGTTATGGGCCCGACATGTAGAAAATGGTCTATGACGGCGTTCTACGTATTGACCTTCCGGAGGGAGCGAAGCTCATTGGATTTACTGAAGATTTAGCAGCAATGATCAGAGCAAGGACCGAAGAAGAAGCCAGCATATTGGTAGATGTCGTATCAAGCAGAGTTGAAACCTGGCTTCATAACCATGGTCTTCAACTTGCTAGTCAGAAGACCGAACTTGTCGTCCTCACCAGGCAGAGGTACTTCAGCAAACCATTCAGAGCGGATATCGCCGGGCATGGCATTGAGGCCGTGAATGTGCTGAAGTACATAGGTACGTGGATTGACGAGAAGCTCACTTTTGGGGTTCAGATTTCCAAGGCGGCGTGCAGGGCTGAGACTATGGTAGCTATGCTAACTAGCCTCATGTCCAATATTGCTGGTCCAAGGAGCTGCAAAAGTAGAATGTTGATGAGCGTTGCGAATTCTACAATGCTGTAGGGTGCAGAAGTTTGGGCACGTGCCCTTGGGTTCGACTGCCGAAGGAACGAGCTTCTAAGGGTTCAGCGTAAAGCTGCGCTCAGAGTCGCTTGCGCCTATGAGTCGGTGTCCGGTCCGGCTGTTTTGGTCATTGCGGGATATATTCCGATTGACCTTCTTGCAGCCGAGAGGAAAGAGATTTATTTGGCGAAGCAGCAAGATGCAGATTTTGGCATTGCTGCTCGTGTAAGATTATCTACATTTCAGCGATGGGAAGAGGAATGGAAAGCCGACTCAAGAGGGAGGTGGACGGTGAGGATAGTAGGCAGTTTGAGGCCAGACAACACTGTACGGCTGATGTTTGGCTCCCGCAACAACTGGGACGCTATAGACCAGTACGTGGAGAGTGTACTGCGGCTTAATAAGGGGGAGGAACATCTTAGAGATAGTGAGGTTAATCCTTGAGGGTCCAAACACGTCGAAGGCCGGCGAGCCCGAGTTCATCAACTGCGCTGCTGAGGGCGATGCGTGCGTGTTGGAGCGGATGTGGAATAATGAAGAGAGTCTGTAATCCAAGCTGGATGTGCGGAGGAAAGCCGAAGCTCGGCGTACTGGCCTTACTCCCGTTTCTCTGAAGTAATGCGATGAGCGGTTCCGCGGAAATGGGTTGGCAGGAAAAAAGGAGTTCAAGGTTTAGTGGGTAGGTGCCGTTCGGTAAGTCACACTCTCACATTCGTTCCTTGTAGACCTGCTTGTGGTCCCCAAAGTTCGAATGTGGTTAGTGCATGAGCATTTCCCCAATCTCAACTCCTCAAAAAGAAGAAAAAACGAAAAAATTCAGACCGAAAGAAACTCGTAATACTTTCTATGCCAAATCTACCTTCTCGTTAATATATCCACATATGAGAGTTCTGAAATAAACTCGACCTAACTCTCAAGATAATTGTTTAATTTTCCTAACAATTGCCCAACGATATTTTGACCATACGTTTTCAAACATGAGTTTTATTACAAAATATGGTCAATAATCTTTCTTCGATATTTCGGCCAAAAGTTATTAGCGACTGGCTGAAAAGGAAGAACTAGCTAAATTATCATTAGAGATTCCGCTCCGAGAATATTCAGTATCGTCTATTAATGTAATGAAAAAATTTCCAAAACAGAAGATAATAAAGTATCTACTCGTTTATGTCAATAGGTTTTTTGTAAGATATTTGATAAAGTTTTAAGTGTGTTCGGATTTGAAGATTGGGAGAATTACAAAAATTTTATTTTGCAAATTAGATTGCTTTGACTTCACAGCTAGCCGCTATCAACTTTTGGCCGAAATATCGAAGAAAGATTATTGACCATATCTTATGATAAAACTCATGTTCGAAAACGTATCGTTAAAACATCGTTAAGCTTTTTTTAGGAAACTAAGCGATTATCTTGAGTATTGGATCGAGTTTTTTCCAGAACTCTCATATGTGGATATATTAACGAGAAGGTAGATTTGGCAAAGAAAGTATAGCGGGTTTCTCACTACATTTAAGGTCTCAATTTTTCCGTTAAAATGAAAAACGACTAATTAGCTGCTTTTTACCATTTTTAATGTTTTTTTGGAGGATTTCACTTTTTTTCATTATTATCTTGAAGCTACGTCGATCAGTGATATTATTATTATTAATTTGTTGCATAATTTGTATTGTTATGAGATAAAAAATATTCTCGATTTATTTATGAATACAAATCATAGATACTTATACAAATATTGATCCGTCGGGACCTGTTCATTTTATTGGCAGACAGTATTTTATTTTCGAAATTATTTATAAAGACTTTTAATTTCTAATGTCATTTATATTCTTTCTGATTGAATTTTTTAAAGATATTGGTTACTTTGGATATCAATTTGCAGGAAACTTCCTGTAGAACATCATTTTGGACACCTGGTGCAAAGTTGCACGGGGACCATCGTCATCCTCTTCGAGATTAATGTTGGTTACTTTCGATATCAATTTGCAGGAAACTTCCTGTAGAATATCATTTTGGACACCTGGTGCAGAGCCATTCGCACGGGGACCATTGTCATCCCTTTCGAGGTTACTGTTGGTTACTTTGGATATCAATTTGCAGGAAACTTCCTGTAGAATATCATTTTGGTTACCTGGTGCAGTTGCACGGGGACCATCGTCATCCTCTTCGAGGTTAATGTTGGTCACTTTGGATATCAATTTGCAGGAAACTTCCTGTAGAATATCATTCTGGACACCTGGTGCAAGGCCATTTGCACAGGGACCACGGTCATCCCTTTCGAGGTAACTGTTGTTCACTTCGGAAATCAATTTGCAGGAAACTGCCTGTAGAACATCTTTTTGGACACCTGGTGCAAAGTTTCACGGGGACCATCGTCATCCTCTTCGAGGTTCATGTTTGTTACTTTCGATATCAATTTGCAGGAAACTTCCTGTAGAATATCATTTTGGACACCTGGTGCAGAGCCATTCGCACGGGGACCATTGTTATCCCTTTCGAGGTTACTGTTAGTTAGTTTGGATATCAATTTGCAGGAAACTTCCTGTAGAATATCATTTTGGACACCTGGTGCAGTTGTACGAGGACCATCGTCATCCTTTTCGAGGTTAATGCTGGTTACTTTGGATATCAATTTGCAGGAAATTTCCTGTAGAATATAATTTTGGACACCTGGTGCAGAGCCATTCGCACGGGGACCATGGTCATCCCTTTCGAGGTGAATCTTGGTAACTTTGGACATCAATTTGCAGGAAAGTTGATGTATAATATCATTTTTGACACCTGGTGCAAAGCCATTTGCACGGGGACCATTGTCATCCCTTTCGAGGTTAATGTTAATTAGTTTGGATATCAATTTGCAGGAAACTTCCTGTAGAATATCATTTTGGACACCTTGTGCAGTTGCACGGGGACCATCGTCATCCTCTTCGAGGTTAATGTTGGTCACTTTGGACATCAATTTGCAGGAAACTTCCTGTAGAATATCATTTTGGACACCTGGTGCAAGGCCATTTGCACGGGGACCATGGTCATCCCTTTCGAGGTAAATGTTGGTCACTTCGGACATCGATTTGCAGGAAACTTCCTGTAGAATATCATTTTGGACACCTGGTGCAAGGCCATTTGCACGGGGACCATGGTCATCTCTTTCGAGGTAAATTTTGGTCACTTTGGACATCAATTTGCAGGAAACTTTCTGTAGAATATCATTTCGGACACCTGGTGCAGAGCCTTTTGCACGGGAACCATCGTCATCACTTCCGAGGTTAATGTTGGTCACTTTCGATATCAATTTGGAAGAAACTTCCTGTAGAATATCATTTTGGACACCTGGTGCAAAGCCATTTGCACGGGAACCATTGTCATCACTTCCGAGGTTAATGTTGGTCACTTTCGATATCAATTTGGAAGAAACTTCCTGTGGAATATCATTTTGGACATCTGGTGCAAAGTTGCACGGGACCATCGTCATCCTCTTCGAGGTTAATGTTGGTCACTTTGGATATCAATTTGCAGGAAACTTCCTGTAGAATAT
>WSXT02179257.1:0-21433 GCA_011762715.2 Neuroterus valhalla | reverse complement strand
AAGGATACAATTAAAGTCATAAATTATCATTTTCATAAACAATTGTCAATGTAAAATATTTGGATTCAAAGTTTTTCTTCAGATTCCGATTTCTTTCATTAGTCTGAATGGCTACAGATTTTCCAAATGATGATTGGGGTTCAATAATATTTGTTATAATACAACAATTATTATTTTTCATAAACAATTCAAATAAACAAATGCCAAAATTTGGTTCTTATAGGTAGAAAAATGTTCTTTTTTTGTACGAAAACTGATTCAAATTATTATGAGGGACTGTTGGTCACAAAAATTCATAAGAAAATTAGCAATAATCATTCTCATTAATAATTTTTGGGGCAGAATATTTCAATTTATTGTCTAAATTGCTACAGATATCCCTAAAAATAATTGGTTTCTTCACATTTGTTATAATATAGCAATTATCACTCAAACAGAAGAAACCTTTTTATTTGAATTTATCTTTATATGAAAAAGATTTGAAATTGAATTATGCAAACCTATTGATCTGGATTTTTTTCTATTCTCGATCTTTGTTAAGAACATGTTTTTTCTTCTCTTAGTCTTTGATAAGCATTTATTTCTGTAGAAAAAAAACAAGTTCGGCATTTATTTATTCCGATTGTCAATGAAAAATTATAATTGTTAAATTATAACAAATATAATTTAAATTATGTTATTCTTAGCAATATCTGTAGCAATTCAGAAGATTCAGGGGAATCTAAATCTGAAAAACATCAAATCCAAATGTTTAGACTTGTATACAATTAAATTGTATATAGAATGATTTTTGTATGATTCTTTCATATGATTCAATTGTTTACAATAAATAGAAATTGTTATATAACAACAAATATAATCGAGCACACATTTTTTCAGGAATATCTGTAGTACTTCAGATATTTGAGGGAAATCCAAATCTAAAATTACATCATATTCAATCATTTTTCCACCAAAATCTCCTAAAATTATGAACATTGTCAACTTTTTGTGACTAACAGACACTCTCACAATAACTCAGAGCAGTTTGGTTGCAAAGAACAATTTCTTATGCGAAGAAGACAAACTTTGATCTTCATAAAATTTAATTCCTAATGAAAAAAGACAGTAATTCTGGAATACATCAAATCGAAACATTTTGCCACCCAAATTTTTTACAATGATTAATAACGTTTTATAAATTTGTATGACTGACTATCACTCTAACAATAATGAAACAAATTTAATTGAACGCATATAATTTTTTAGGAATATCTGCAACAAATCAGATTAATAGGGGACATCCATACCTGAAGAGAAACACAAATTTTAAATTTTCTCTACCAAAATTGTTTATAAAAATAATTTTTGTTTATTTCTCAAGGATTCACGTGTATTTTTGGTAAAATTAAATAATTTTTGATCGTGAATTAGAATTTTATCGATTTGTATATAATATTTGATTGCAACAATGAAATGAATAAATAAACTATTTATTTTCGTTTAGTGGGTATCCGTGTATCAATTTGAGACTATTTGAAACATAGACATGCCGTTGCCGGAGTTATAAAATTTATTTCGAAAAAAATGTCATTTTGCTATAAGATGAGTAAAGATTTAATATTTGAACAAAATAAAATTAGAGAATCATAAACGAAATTTTCTTTGGAAATTGAATGAACTTCAGTTTTTAAAAAATTTCAAATTGTAGGCTGTAAAATTTTTCTAACGCGAATGATTTGTTTCCTCCCACTGAAGAACGGTGCGTTCTAAAAAACAGAAGTTTCGACTCAGAAAGAGATGCATAATTTTTCTATTTTTTCAATGAAGGAAAAGAAAAACAGAAAGTCCTTTCGAGACGGTACTTACGCCCTTATTCCCCGAGACTCTTTTTTCCGACATCTTCAAATTGAAAATTATATTATTCTGAATGGTCTTCTCTTGAATGAAAATTTTCTAAATTAATATCTTTATGAAAACTTTCATTTCGAAAGTAAATGTTCTGAAAATAAATGTATACAGATAGACAGACAGACACACACATGCGCATACGAAATTTTTTTTCGGCTTCTTGATTGCCGGAACATAAACATTCCCTAAAAAACCATCGATCAAATTTGGAGGATTACGTTGCAGCCTCATGTGACAAGAGTATAAAAAATTGTTCAAATTTTGAAAAATTACTAAGAAACTTTTTCCCATTGATCAATAACGGAGAAGCGATTTTATAATTTCACTACTCCAAACCAACAACTTTAGAGCCTAACTCTTTTCTGTACAGATAAAAATATTTCTGTGCAACTCTTCATTTATAATCACAATTAAGAGCGCGTATAACTGAATCAAAAATGTAGCAGATTTACATAATTATTCTCTTTATTGATTTGATAAAAATACAGCACCGAGATCGGCCTATTGATTTCAGACTTGATTTCTATCGCGAAAGTGGTTCACGCACAAAAATGTTTACCAAATAAAAATTTTAAGATTCATCTATGAAATAAATTTCACAATTAAACAAATTTTTTCAAGTCTTCTTATTTTGTACCCTCCCCCCTTAACCCTTCGAACACATTATACATTTTTTTCTGTCTTGTGTCGCTTCGAATTCTTAGAAAATAATTTTTCAAAATAGTACAGGGTATTCTAAGTACACAATTTTTTTCAAGTGAAGAGGAATTTAAAAACCTAATTTCCTCACAATATTGTAAATAAAAATCGATGACAAGATCTTTTGATATTAGATCATGCGACTTTCGATGAGGAAGTAATCGAACTACATGTCATTGAAAGTATTTCATCGCACCTGATAAAAAATAGAAGAAAAAATACACATATATTTATATCACAGCTCAATGATGCTATAACCGATTGACTATTCCTCATATATTATAGTACATCAATTTTTTTATATCACAGGTCGTTGGCTTTTTTCTTTTAATATTATGATTACAAAATTCGACATTTTACTAATCGGGCGAAAAAGTTCATTAAAAAAAAGGGTAGAATTTCAAAGGATATATTGACCAAATTTCAATCAATTTTACCAATCTATTACATGCAAATAAATTGGAGAAATTTGATAAAATATAACTGATATAATAATCGAATTCGGCAGCAATGCTACAACTCTTAGAAGAAACTTGTTTACCAGTCTTTTCCGCTATTTTTCCAAAAAGTATCATGTTGGTTAATTAAATTCCAAAAAGTGTACAGTTTGCATTTATGAAATAATATGAAAGACGCGACAAAGTTTCGATCAACTTGAAATCTTTCAAGTATTTGCAAAAGCTTCATTGCATTTTTTATTGTTGTACATGCAATTAATTAAATGTCGTTCATACATCAAATGTCGTATCGCTCTTTTTAAATTGATAAAAGAATAATTAAACTTTCAAACCAGTTTGAACACCTTTTGTTTCAATAATTAATTCATTGATAAGACCAACTTAAAGATCAAGATATCATTTCATACTTCCAGATCGTTTTCAATTTATATTTATATTGTACGCCGATTTTTCTCTTATAAACAAGCTGTCTTTTGGAAGCCTGCATTTTTAAAATAAATACTTAAATACTAAAATGGGAACACAAGCCTATAAAATCATCTCATTTTTATAATTTTTTGTTAATGAATCGAGACAAGTACTTCATAAATAAAGGAATGACAGCCTTTCGTTTTTGGAGACGAAAATATTCTACAGCCAGTAATATCTAACTAGACCAAACCAATGAACTTCATCTAAATTCGTGTTGATTCTTAAATGAAAAATACTATGAAGTACAAATGGCACAATCTATCGAAAATAGTCTTCTCAAGACAAATATTTCCCAAATTATAAATATAGTCGATTATATAATCAGTATTTGTGTTGCGATATTAAATCTTTATTTTCATAAAAATGTAAGAGCAGATGCTAGAAATTATGTAAGTCTTTTCTTTCAAGTCAATTTTTTACACAATATTTGGAATAATTTCAACGTTATCACACACAAAAAAGGTCCTCTTTCAAACCTGATTATCAATCTGCTTCTTATATTTTCATTTGAACCAATTGTTCGCACGGGTTTTCAATTGGGTCTATCAATTATCAGAGGAACTAATATTTATCCTCTATTTTTTCAAACTCAACGTTCTTTCCAAAGAACTTAAACGTTTTCTAAAAAAACGTTATCCAGCTCGCATGTTCTAAGCAAAACTCTTCAAAAAATATGGGACTATGCAATTCTTAATTTGCTACATCATTGTCTCCTTAGAATTGCCATCTTTTGAAAAACATTTTAATTTACAACTTTAAAGTGTCTCATATTTCTTTCAGATATAATCAAATTTTCACTGTACAATAACTAGAAATAACATGATACCCCATTTTATATTGTATCATTCAACCAACTCATGCGCAATAAAAAGTGATTGATTCTCACAAAAATATCATTTACCCACGCAAAAATAAATAGAAAACAGACATACGTATAAAATTATAAAATTAAGACGCATTAGTGCAATCCACACGAAATATAAACTCAGGCACTTGAAAAATACAAGTATCAATTAACAATATACAAATGTGGTATCATACCTTACCGATAATAAATTCACACTTACTATAAGTAAAATTGGTGATCAAGAATGGCTGCATAACATATTAGACTTACCCAGTGAGCCGCTTTTACGCCCAAGACAAGTAACATTTGTCGCAGCAGCATTAGTGCCGAGTAAAAAAAAAAATCATTAAAATTAACAAAAGTTGCCAATATAAGCGATATTGGCCAATAATAATCATAAAATTTCGGCCCTACAAGAGGTACAAGGTATGTACAATAGGGTAGAGCAAAATTTTTAGGGGTTACAGCAATAAAACAATTCTTATTCAACGTGAATTGTTATTTAATTCAAATGAATGATATGGAATCGTAATTTTTTAGTATTTGAGCTACTCATTGTTGACTATTTCTATTAGAAAAGATGACTGCCTAAACGTAAAAGATTGAATCTCAACCCAAAAAGATGAATTTAAGACAAGAATTATCAACCAAGAAAGATGAATTTTCAACTAAATAGTTGAATTTGAAAAGAAAAAATATTATTCATTCAAAGCAGTAGCTTTTTCGTCCAAATAATTACACTTTTCAGCCCCCAAAAAAAACGAATTTTCAACAAAACAGTTGAATTTTTAATAAAATAGTTGAATTTTTTTATCTGACAAGATCATTTCTAAACAAATGGTCGAATTTTGAAACAAGAAAAAAAAACAGGTAAATCTTTAACAAGAAAAAATCCCATTAATTTCATCCCAAATGAGATTACTTTTCTATATTAGATCAATTCTTAACCCAGAAAGACTGGATTTTTAGGTAAAAAAAAAACCAATGTTTTAGAAAACAGTTCAATTCTTACACAAAAAGATGAATTTTCAGCATAGAAGAAAAAATTAACCAAGAAAAATTCATTTTCAACCAAACACTTTTATTTGCAACCGTATAGTTGAACTTCCAACTCTCTTAAAAGTTCGTCTATTAAGGTTGAAACCTTATCATTCCTGGTAGTAAAGTTATCTTGGTAAGGTAAAACTTCAACTATTTAGTTAAAAGTTCAAATATTTCGTGGAAATTTACCTATTCCGTTGCAAATGCAACTTTGCGGTTAAATTTTCTGTTCTTGAAATTGAATTATTAGGAAGAACATGGAACCTTTTTTTGGTTGAAAATGATATGTTCAATTGAAAATTATATTTTTGGTTGGAGATTCATCTTTCCGAGTTTAAAAGTTAACGAAAGGCAGTCTTAAATATTTGAAAATCATGATTTTATATAATTTATTCGAATATAATGATGATTTACGATGTATCGAAAATTGTTTATTGCTGTATAGCTTTCGGAAGATAATAGTTAGGTACCAAACAACAGCTGTTGTACCCGCTCAAACTTTGAAAGAAAGGAATATTTTTTTTTATGCTTCGCTCTAATGTACAAGTGATCTTCCCTCACAAATTGACTAGATTAGTAGCAGATACTTGAAAAATGTACTCGTTAGAATTACAGTCATTCGTAATAACGAATTCGATTTGTCTTTATGAGTTTTATCGCTGCTTCGCTTCTTCCTAAAAATCAATATTTTCATTAATTTCAGTAAAACTATTGAGTTTTACGAATTACGCATCGCCTCCAACTCCCATTTTTCGTTACAAAGTTTGGAAAATGAATACCCACCATCAATGTCAATTTTGACGTTTAGATGAATCACCTACGTCCCTACGATTTCCCAAGTATGTGCCGAGTAAATTTGCAAACAATAAGACACATCTTATATTATTTCCAATAAATAAACTTCCTTTCGGAATATAAAGAAGTTCAACGTATAAATTTTTTTGAGATTGAAAACGTATTCTGATGGACGTACTTAAGACCATTGATTTCCTCATATGAAATTATTTGATATTTAAAAACGGGAAATAGAATGAAATTCTGACATTTTAAATATAATGTCAATAAATCACTGGTTTCAACTACTTCCACAGTTTAACTAAAATTTCGGAAGAGTATTCTAAATTGTGAGTACCATGCATTACTCGATATACAAGTTTACCAATTAAAAATTCGCTTTGGAAATTCGTAACGCTTCTCATCGAAATGGGCTGTTCTTAAAATAAATAAATTTTCACGATTAAAATAAATACAGTGACTAGCATATAAGCGGGATGAGATTCGCGAAAAAATAAAATTAGGTAAATCATAACATAAATTAAAAATCGATCCGCCTTTTCTCGTTATGTAACCCATAGTCAAATTGTCAATCTGTGATTTGAACCTTCTTTCATGATCAATTTTAGATGTCACATTTAAACAATTTGTCAATAAGACTATCGCTTACTTTTAAGTTGAGAAAATAGAGTTTTGGAAGCGGGTACGAATTATTTTAGCAGAAGCCAAGATTTCATAAAACCTAAAAAATATTTTGTAAATATTTTGCAGTCAAGGCCTTGAAAATTTACTAAAATTTCCTACTTACACAATGTGATCAGTTCATCTCTACCCAGGGAAAAAATATATGTAACAACACTAATTACTTTCATTGTACTAAACATTTTTTGCGATTTTGTGTGAAACGTGTAAATATATCTCGATTAAAAATGTCGAATTCAGACTTCTATTTTTTTCCCCTGGGTGATATTTTCTCTAAAAATCGTTTTCATCTAAAGGAGTAGAAAACAAATTCTGATAGATTGTAGGAGTGATCGAGATTGGTTCTAAGAACTACAAGAAATGAAAAAGCTTATTCTCGAGTGAATCTTAACTCTAAAGAGAGACCTTACTGCATTCTGCGCGAGTGTTGCCAACCATTTCGAACAGAATTACAATTAAAATTAATATGAAAATTAAAAAGTCTACAATCTGTAGAAAAGTAAAGTTTAAAATACAGGAAAATGTAATCATTCCGCAATGTTCACATTTGTTACGTTTACAATATTCATATTCGAGTTAGCAACACCGACTGTACACAGTACAGTTACAGGTTTTTTTTTCTTCAAAAGTCTTTAAAGCTCTTCATCAATTTTCTCCTTTAAGGGAATCAAAACCTAAAAGTTCAGAATTATTTGGAAAGAACCTTATAATTTTAGAGTCTCACGTTTGGGCCTTCATTCATTAATTTTTATTATTCATTAATTTTTCAATCAAAATTGTACTTTTAGCAGAAAAATGGTAAAGAGCCCTAAATAACTTTCGGCCTGTAAAAAATCGTTAACAATGGTATTTACAGGAAAGCGAGAAACGAAGGATTTTCGTCCCATGCAAAGAGTCGCAGAACAATGTTTGCTTTGGAAGAGCAAAGTAACAATGCAGGATATTGTGTGTACAGATGAATAAAAACTGAAGACACGTTTGGCATATATATTTTTAAAGCGAATATATGTATTATAGTAAGATACAATCTTGCAATGTCGTGAAGATAGAAGATTGTAGAATTTGAGAGGCGTCTTCATTCTTGAAATCCTAGTGTCTGGAAAATTCTTCACCGCAGGCTAGGCGACACTCTCGATTAAAACCACTCGAAATACGAATAAGTTTCCTCTACTTTGAAAGTTCCCTTCCAATTAAAAACATAGATTCCTTAACTACAATGCCGTTACATAATTAGTATATGTATACGTGTGAATTACTCAAGTGTAATATATATGTGTGTGTGTTTGCGTGTGTGCGTGTGTGTGTGTGTCACACGACAGGAAAGAAACACTGAATCTTAAGAGTTGAAGATAATGAGCTGCGGGTTAAAGTTCTTTCGTTGATTCTTCACTGCCCTCTAAAAAGCCATTGAGAAGAATTAGAATCTAGGTCTGAGAATATCTTGTAAAATCAGAATCTGCGTGTTTTTTTGCGCCCGGAGAAGATAACAAAGTGGGAACAGTTCTTTCATTTTGCATTCTACTACGTGTTGAACTTAAAATGGTGATATCAGTGTCTGGAACGATGCGATGAATCGGCTCTTTCGTCGCGACGATCACGTTCTCGCTCCCTTTCACGTTCACGTTCAGGTTCTCTTTCTCGCTCAGCAGCTGGTCTTCGACTCGTTTCTCGCTCTCGTTCCCTTTCTCGATCGCGTTCTCTGTAGCGATCGTCATAATACCTACACAATATACATTATCTAAGTTTCCTTCCTTGAGGATTACAATTATATTCATCAGATAAATTAATTCCCTTGACAATCCCTTACCAGATACCTGAGTGCAGTACCCCCTCTACGCGGCACCCCTCACGCCGTCGAGCTGGCTAAGCTGTTCGACTGCTGGCCTGGACCCTCCCTCAGCGGTAGGTATATCAAAATATAAAAATCGTAACTCGGAATATTAAAGTTTGGAAGCGATATTTTTGAAATCTACGATTCACGTCGATTTCAGCGATATGTTTTTGCCCTAAAATATTGAAAATTAAAGAATATATCATGAATTTTATGTGACGTACGAGGAATATTATATACTACTATATAGATCAATTTGTATGAAAATCTATTATTCAATCATTAGAGAAATAGATTCTTCTTGACCTAGGACTAAAGATATAAATTAAATTTAATGGGTACCACTAAAAGAGAAAATAGAATCAATAATAATTGCGAAAGATGTATGATTACTCCATTTCGGTTTGAAAAGTCGTCTTTTTGGATTGAAAATCGAACAATTCGATTGAATTTTCTTTCTTTTTGGATAAAAAATCTTTCTTTGTTGGAAATTTATCTCTTTCGGTAAGAAACTCATCTTTTACAGTTTAAAACTGAACAACTTTCATACAAATCAATCATTTTTCATTAAAAAACCTCATTTCGGGTTGAAAAGCTGATTGTCATGCTGAAAATTTATCATTTTGGCTTAAGAATTCAACAAATCAAAATTAACGCCAGGTGCTCGCTCAAAACAGATAATATTTTAATAAATTTGAAGTTTATAAGAATTTTAATCTACTTTTTGATGTGATAGAAATAAAGAAAAAAGTTTGTAGCGCCGTTATTGCTAGTAGTATCACTGATTGTCAGACTGAGGTTTGCCAGTAAAATCAACAAATTTTTTTTCTTTGAGATGAAAATTCAAGCGCCTATGTAAAAGTTTATGCAGGTAATTGTGAGCTTGAGTCATGAACATAACTAATAAAATTCAGAAAATCGATAATAATTTTTTCAATTTAATATTGAACAAAAAATTGCAGTATTTCCGAAATGTAGTGTATAATTTACTAAGTAGGTACCTACAAGAATCAGAAGAAAACTAATTGTTTTTTCATTATTATTATTATTAATCTGGAATTTATCGTAGATCGATCCCATTTCATCTGATGCAAAATTTGAAAAAGGTCTAGGTCATAGTGTGAATCTTATTATCTACAATAATTTGAAAATTGCTAGAAAAACCTCGAAAAATGACAAAATATTATGGCTAATTTGACGAAGTAAATTTCATTATTCCAATTAATTTGAGAGAACTGAAATTTTGTCGAAAAATGAAGGCAGTTTCTGACATAAAAAAAGTTATTGAACTAAAAATATATCATTTTCTCAAAAACTATTAGTCAAAGGGGAATAATGAGAGAAAATTTTTTTTTTGGTTGAAAATGTTCCCCGAAAGATGAATTTTAAAGCGAAAAATGTGATAGTTGATATTTAAATCAAAGAAGATTTTTAACCAACAGTTCTTAAATTCAACCAAATGAGATTATTCTTAAATAAGAATGACGAATTTTTAACAGAAGAGTTAGTAAATAATCACTCAAATATGAATTTTCAACAATATACATCAATTCTGAAGCAAATAATGCAATTTCCAACTTGAAAAGGTTGATTTTCCACAAAAAAGTGGCAAGTTATTAAATTTTCAATCATAAATTTTGATGTTTGGTCGAAAAAATACTAATATTCAACAAAACAGTTACATTTTCAACCAAAAAGGATTTTCAATCAGGCAGAAACAAAATTTCAACTAGTATTTTCAATAAAAGAATTAGATTATAAGCTCAAAAGTATGAATTTTTAATGGAAAAATTGAATATTCAATCAAAGAGAATTTTTGAGTTCAAAATAAGAAGATTGATGGATTCTCAAGCCAATATGATAAATTTTCAGCATTACAATTAACTTTTCAACCCGAAATGATGAGTTTCTTACCGAAAGAGATAAATTTCCAACAAAGAAAGATTTTGTATCCAAAAAGAAAGAAAATTCAATCGAATCGTTCGATTTTCAATCCAAAAAAAACGACTTTTCAAACCGAAATGGAGTAAAAATTCTAAAAAAAAATTTCCATTTCATCCAAATAGTTCAATTCTCTACAAAGCAATCGAATGGTCAACTAGAAAATATGAGTTTCCGACCTGATAGTTGGAATCTCTACCAAAATAATTGTATTTGAAAGAAAAAAATTAGTATTCACCTAAAGAGGATTCTTCCCGTCAAGAAAATATGAATTCGAACAAAACAGTTACAAAACAGTTTATCGTTAGTCCTAGGTCAAGAAGAATCTATTCCGATAATGATTGAATAATAGATTTTCATACAAATTGATCTATATAGTATGTATATAATATTCCTCGTACGTCACATAAAATTCATGATATATTCTTTCATTTTCAACATTTCATGGCAAAAACATATCGCTGAAATCGTCGTGAATCGTAGATTTCGAAGATATCGTTTCTAAACTTTAATATTCCGAATTAAGATTTTTAAATTTTGATATACCTACCGCTGAGTGAGGGTCCAGGCCAGCAGTCCAGCAGCTTAGCCAGCTCGACGGCGTGAGGGGTGCCGCGTAGTGGAGGTACTGCACTCAGGTATCTGGGAAGGAATTATTGTCCATCGCTGGAAACCTAATACACAGGGCTGTTCCATAAGAAACCGTCCATGAACTACGTTACCAATCTTAGGCTATTCTTGACCCCTACCCCCTTTTTTACAACCATAGCCGTTCGCTAAACACGGATTTCACTTTCATCCTGCGTTTCCTTTGCGTGCTAGTTAGTCAAGCTACCAATAATAACGTAAGAACAATTAAAAACATGGAAATATGACAATAACAAAAAAAAGAAGAATTTTCAACCCAAGTAGATGAATTTGGAATCGGAGTAATTTTTAACCAAAAAGTCGCAATTTACCAAAATAATCAACTTTCAAGCAAAACCGACCAACTTCCAACAAAATATTTGAACTTTTGACCGAATAGTTTGAGTTTCGAATCGAAAAGACACCATTTTTCGAAGACAGTTCAATTTCCAACAAAGAAAGATGGATTATCAATGGAAAGGAAGAATTTTTCAATGAAATAGTTCAACTTTTCACCACAACAGATGACAGCAACAAAATATCCGGTTTTCCAAGAATATAATGAAATTATTTTTAAAAAGTTGAATTTTTTACCAAATAGCTGACTTTCTAACCCATCAAGATGAATTTTCAACCAAAAAGTTTATTTTATATCAGAAGACGAATTTTCAACAAACACATGAATTTCAAACCAAACATTTATTCAAATTTTTAAAAAAGAAAACAAGTTTTCAACCAAAAATGGAATAGTTACATCTCGAGTTCAACAAATTACTTTTCAACAACAACAACAAAAAATAATTTTCAATCAGTTGACTTTAATAAATAGAAAGAATTTCTAACAAAGTAGCTCAACCCTCAATGAAACAGATGACTTTTCAAGGGAAAAGATTAATTTGATGATAAAACTGCGAAAATTATTCACTCCATTGGTATCTCAAGTTGAGGAATGAATGATTTTTATAAAATTGCAAAAACAACAGTGATGAGTAAATTTTTCGTCGTGTGAATCATCGTAATATAAGTTACTATTTTCCAATGATGATAGAATATGCGAGAAGGCATATCAAAAAAGTTTAATTTCTTCCCAAATCATTAAATTTTCAAGCCAAAAAGCCGAATATTCTGCAACTGCATAGTAGAACTCTTCAACTGGAAAGATGAATTTTTTACAAACAAGTTTCATCCGCTAGCCAAAAAAACGAAGTTTCAGCAAAGAAAAAATTAATTTTTTACAAAGTAGTTGAACTTTGAACCAAGTAGATGTGTTCTCAATCAAAAAAGATGGATTCTCAACGAAACGTTAGTTTTATCCAACTAATTAATATTTCGACTGGGAAATGAAATCTTCATCAAGATGATTAATATTTTACCAAAAAGTAAACAGATTTCAAACAAAATACATCAATTTTTAAAAAGAATTTGTTCAGCTCAAAGACACGAAGACGAATTATCTGCAGAAAAGTTGAATTTTCAACCCATAAATATGATTTATCAGCCAGAAATTTGGTTTTCTACCAAGTCGTTCAATTTTCAACGGAATCCTCAAATTTTCAACCAAAAATATGTATTTCCAACTGAAATAAAGAATTTCAAAAAATATGTTCACAAAGTAGTTCTACTTGTAACCAAGCAGTGGTTTTTCTAACCAAAAAATATGAATTCTCAACAAAGCATGTTATAGCTGATATAACGAAAAATAATAATTTCGAACAAAATACATCGTTTTGGAAGTATTACATCAATTCCACTCCCCCTTCTCCCAACTGGAAAAGATCAATTTTCAATTGGAAATATATATTTTTAACCAAAAATGGGGCAGTTACATTTTCAGTTGAGAGAATTGATTCTCACCAAAAAGAAAAAGAATTTTCAAGACAATAATTGAATTTTCAACCGAAGGATTGAATATTCAACCAACATAATTTAACTTTTATATCACTCCTAACCCCCTCCCCCCTCCACATTACTAACCGCAGATTTAGGCGCATCCCTTACTCCTCTGAAATTGGTAACATAGTTTATGGACAAACATCATTATTCGAATGATTGAATCTTATGAACTAACGTCTCTGAGTCTAAAAAAGTTAACAAACAAATTTCCAACTAATTTGCAAAAATTAGACCCTTTACGATCAGGATTAAATATCCTGATCCTGCAGGACGCTTATCCTGCAGAATTTCAAACAATAATATTTATAATTTTATCGACGCTCAAATTTGTTTACAGATCAGCCTTCGCACGGCTTGACAAGTATTTTTTGAAAATAATATCAAGGATCATATTCCATTCGCTCAATTTTAGGTGAAAACAAAAAAAGGTATGAAGGCCATGTTAAACTTACCCGATTCCTACCTTACCGACATCTTTTTTTTGCAACAACTCACGTCTACACCAAAATAGATATCGCGTTAATATTTTGAGAAAAGCCTTAGAAAACAATAAACTACGTTTGTATACAACATTTTGTTCAAAATTTTCAGAAAACATTTTTTTTTGAGAATTTTTTTTCAAAATTTTAAACCAAATGTTGTATACAAACGTAGTTTATTGTTTTCTAAGGCTTCCCCCAAAAAATAAACTCGATATCTATTTCGGTGCGGACATGAGTTGTTGCAAAAAAAAATCGATAATTTGGGTCACGTGACCCATGTTTAACATGGCCTTGAAATGGGACTGAGAAATGCATTTACTTTTGGGAACGGAAACAATTTCGAAAAAAGTGTTTTTTGAAGCAGAAATTAGGATTATGAAGATAAGAGTTAGCTGAAATATGCTCTAGTTTAATTTTTTTTCAAGGTCCTGATGAGCTACCTTTTCACATGCTTTTTTTATTTCCCAAATTTTGTTTCGGAAAACGTGTCTTCGCTAACATTTAATGTTCAAGACTTTCTTCATTTTTTGTAGAGGAAGGCATTTTTAAATTATTAAAATTTCAAGAAGCTCACTTTTGCTCAGGATAATTATTAATATTTCTGTTTATGATTCTTGAAAAATATATCAAAGCTTTATGAAAAAAATAGGAAAAAATGGATTAGGTAGAAAAGAATCTTTGATCCTTGTATAACATAAAAGAGCATAGAAAACCACTTCTATACTTGATAAATAACAAAATTAATCATAATATATAAAATAAAATTAGATCGTATTCGATTTCTTACATTAACTATACTAACATTTTTCATTCTGATTTTAAGCATGTAGCGATAGCTTTTATTTTGAGACTGAGACTCGCGTTTTCACTATTTTGAGTAGTAATCAAAAATCGATTTCTCAACTTAATTGAAAACTGAGACTTCGAGTTTTACCTTATTAGTCGCTCATGGGAGAAGAAATTTTGATAGAAAAAAAATTACCGACTTCCAAGAAAATGGAAGAGAAGTTCTTGAGAAACAGCGTTTTTGACAATTTTTTGAAAATTTCAATA
Source organism: Neuroterus valhalla (assembly GCA_011762715.2). Lineage (NCBI taxonomy): Eukaryota > Metazoa > Arthropoda > Insecta > Hymenoptera > Cynipidae > Neuroterus > Neuroterus valhalla. The sequence continues at coordinate 6,724 of WSXT02179257.1, read as the reverse complement.
TAATCGTCCTAAACCACTTGGTTCTACCTTCATTTTCTGGGAACACGGGAAAAGACAGATTTGCGCCCTACGATTATTATAAAAAAATGCCCAAAAACGCGTTTGCCCTTCATTTTCTCAAAAACTTGTGTTAGAAAGATTTCCCTTTGAGATTTGAGTAAGATAAATATTGAATATTTAGAATAGACTAAATGATTACTGATCCCTTTTGTCCACATTTTAGCACAGGCTATATTTCTTCCAAAATCTCGGGCAATATTTTTTACTTAAAAAAAAATCAATGTTACCTAGACGTCTTTGAAGATGAGACGGGTGCTGCTTCTGGCGGTTCTTCCTTTACTCTTGGCCTAGCTGACTGATGCGTTGTACTAATAAAAAATGGAATGTTATGACACATTGTGGTTACCAAAAATATTGTCTTATCCACCGGACAAATTCCTTATTCGTTATTCTACCATAATAATGTAACATATAACATATTTTGTTATCTTCAAACATGACTTTTTTTAAAATAACGGTATATGCAATTATATTTTCTAAAAAATGAAAAAATTATTTAAATTATTTGGAACACATTTGAAAGCTATAAGTAGAAAATAAGTTGATAAAATAAAACACAATAGAATAAAATAATTGAATTTTATAGCTGGCATTCTGAACAATTTTTTATTTAGTAGCTAGGGGAGATTCGAACAAAAGTAAACAACCAACTTTAAATAATGGGTGAAAAAAACTTTCTTTACCTAAGGCTAAACATTTTTGAATATCTAGCCCAAAAGAATATTCAGCGATCAAAAAAATAATTAAGAGGGATTTTTGAATGCATTCGATCACTTTGATAAATTTTAATCCGTTAAGCTAAGTATATATTAATATTATGGTTTTAGGGCGTGATTTCAAACATATATTGAGATTTGGTTCTTCTTTCATATAATAAAATAATAACTGTCCCTGAACTTCGGTCATATTTCAATAGACAAAGTTTAAGAATTCTAGGCCAAATTCTAGGAAAATCTGTAATTTCAGACCTTTTTCTTTTACATCAAGTATGCTACACTTGAATTGTTCCTTTTGCACAAGTGCTTTGTCAATGTTGATGAACGTGACTACAATATTTGTTTAAATCATGCGGTTACATTTTTAGGAAATAATTTGGGCTATATGCGAATATTGTAAGATGTATGTAATTAAATATATTTACGTGATTCCCTTTGGCCGGGCAGCTGGTTTTGCCCGAGTCTCCCCTAGACTATAAGTATCTTCTTTTTGACCGTTTACAACGGCACCGCTAATTTTCAAACAAAGTGAGGCAAAGATAAAGTAATGAAGTACATGAAGAATGGATGCAATATAAATTTCTTGACTTTCAGAAATAATTTAATAAAATACAGCTACCTTCCGATTTACTGCTATCCGATAATACAAGAGTTTTTAATTATGCAGTAAAATTTTCTACCACGATAGTTCAATTTTCATCACAAAAAGACCAGTTTTCAACTAAAATGGAAGGCTTTCTTTTAAATTAGGTAAATTATTTGCACAAAAATATTAATTTTCATCAGAAAAGGACTTTCGAACGAAACTGTTCCATTTTCAACAAAATAACGAAATTCGTAACCAAATATTGGATTTCCAAACGAGAAAAGACGAATCCTGAGTAAAAAATGTAATTGTCGATATAATTCTAAAAGAAATAGCATTGAGCTTTTAAACTACGTTGATCAGTTTTCAATAAAATAGTCGAATTTTTAAAACAAAAATATGAAAATACAACGAAATACAAGAACTTCAACCATGTTGTAAAATTTTCTATTGGTATAGTTTAATTTTCAACCCAAAAGACAAATTCTCTTATAACATAGATTGTTCTCGAGAAAATTGATTTCAAACCAAGAAAAATTGCTTATCCAAGGAAAGAAAATGTGAACCAAATTGTTGAATTTTGAACTAAAATGTTCAGTTTCCAATAAAAAAGGTGAATTTTCCATCAGGTAATTGAATTCAGATTTAAAAAATACGAACTCTCGAGAAAGAATACAAAATTCAAAAGTCAACATATCACACCAAAAAAGATTTTGATTATAAACTACAAAAAAACTCAAATTCAACATAAAAAGACGAATTCTCAACAAAATAGGTAAATCCACAACCAATATATACAAAAGTATTTCCAAGCAAACAATTGCAGTTCGTAAAAACAAGAAAAAAGTGGAATTTCCACCAACAATATGAGTTTGTTAACCAAACTTCATTGAATTCTATTCAAAACAGTTGAGCTCACAGCTGACAATATACATTTTTAACAAAAACGCCGCAAAAAAGTTGATTTCGAAGACTTTTAAATTGATAATAGACTTTCCAACAAAAATTAATTGGATTTCCTTACTGTCTCCTGTTAATTTTGTTCGCAATTTCGATTACCAAACTCTGTATGTAAAAAAACTGTTATTTTAAAAACATCGTTACTTTTGTAAATAATAATTTCCATTAATCTTATTCTCATTCTAAATAAGAATGTATTAGTTTTATGTGAAAATCGATCTCAAGAAAATCTGCAAATTAACTGTTGACTATTTTTCAATAAGATGAATAGTTTTCGTTTTAATCACGATAACGTTCTTACAAAAATAGAAAAATATCATTTTTCAAACAAACAATAAGAGAAGGAGAAATGAGATTTGCGATTTAAAGCAAAAAATTTCTTTTTAATGAATGAAATATCTTCAAAACTGTTCATAGAAATTTTCATTTGGATTATTCATCAAGCTTTTCAAGCATGTATACGTATTACAAGAAACAAAACTTAAATGATTTGTCTTTTAACGTATTATAATTGAAGGGTGGAAATTCAAAAACGTATAAGAGCCATTTCAAGAAGGGACATTTTCGTATTTCAATAGGTGGAAAATTGACCCTTCTTGGAATGGCTCTTATACGTTTTTGAATTTCGATTTTTAAATGATTTAAGATCATGTTGGATTGCTGATCAAGTGATTCTGAATTTTGAACGTTATGTAATTGTTTCCTATTATCTCCATGATTTTAATCTCAAATAAGTTAATAAAACATTCATGTACTATTGTACTACAAAAGCTGGTACTGATCATTTTTAATGTCGAGCAAGTAGCAATACTTTAGATAGTTTAGAAGATGATTATCTTAATGATTTCAGGTCATGCTGGATTGCTGTTAGAACTCTAAATATCGAAGGCAAAATCTGGTATTGATGGTTTTGAATTTTACACGTTCGGCAAATTTTATGATCTCTTCATGATTTTAGAACCAAATGAGTTGGTGGAACATTGATGTACTATAAAAGCTGATATTGATCATTCTGAATGTTGAACGTTTGGGAATAGTTTTGGGAGTAATTTTCTTTATTTCAGATCATGTTGGACTGTTGGTAGAACTCGACGGCAGAAGCTGGTACTGATGGTTACGAATTGCCTTTATGATTTTGTAATTTTTGTTGGATCGCTGTTAGAATTCTAAATATCGACGGCAAAAACTGGTACTGATTATTTTAAATCTCAAACGATTAGTGATTGTTTCTCTTCATGATTTTAGATCCAACTAAGATGGTAAAAACATTTATGTACTACAAAAGCTGGTACTGATAATTCTGGATGTTGAACGATTATCAATATTTAAATTGTTTAGAAGATGATTATCTTGATGATTTTGGATCATGTTGGATTGCTGGAAGAACTCTTAATATTTAACATTTCAAACGTTTAGTAATAGTTCACTATATTTTCTTAATAATTTTAGATTCAACTCTTAAGTTGGAAAAACATTAAAGCGGTGCAAAAGTTGGTACTGATAATTTTGAATCTTGAACGAGTAGTTATAGTTTTGAAGGTAAGGTGATTGTTGGATTGTTTGTGAATCATTTGATATCTTCGGAAAAAGTTGGTAGTGATGTTTTGAAATTTTAAAAGTTTAGTTTTAGGTTTATCTCTTCATGATCAAATACTGAAATAGATAAGTGAAACATTTATATGCTGCAAAAGCTCGTACTGATGATTTTGGATTTGGAAAGATTTTTAATAGTTTGAAGATGCTTCTCTTTATGGATATTTGGTGGAAATTTCAATATCTATGGCAAGAGCTAGTCGTGATGCTTTTAAAATTTCAACATTTAGTCCTGGTTTTAGAGGGAATCCTCTTTATGACTTTAGAGACGAATAGGTTAGTGAAAGATTTGTCCACAACAAAAGCTGATAAACCAAAAAATACCACAGGTGCGTCGGTTTATTTTAGATCAGCCGATTTAATTCCATGACCGAATATACTCTCTATTATCCGATTTCGTTCCGCAAATGAACTCCAATTTTGAACGGCAATTTATTATGTGTATATGAAGGAATAAGAATGACGACAAGATGAAGACTAAAATTGAAATCTTACAGTACGAAAAAGCCTTCTCAGCAAGATGATCAACCTATCAGTACTGGAATATAAGTCCAAAATAGTTAGAGTGGGCCCGTCTTTTCTGACAATTATATTCCCTAGACCCCCATAAACGGACATAAACCGAAAGGTACCTGTATAAATTTAATCTTAAAGTATCCCATTTAAGACTTTGCATTTAAACATCTGCATATTTCATGGTTTGGTAGCCCCTTTCTCAGTCAATCTATACGAATTCAAATTAATAATTCTCGAAATTATATAATTAGTATACAATAATAATAATATGATAAATAAATAATTAGAGCTGGAATACAATTAAAATTGCATTTATGTTTAACTCACCTTTCCTCTCTGCTTCTTTCTCTGTATTCACGATCCCTTTCACGTTCGCGATCTCTTTCCCTGCTGCGTGATCTTTCTCTAGGGTAAGTTTCAGTGTAATATCGTTCCCTATCACGATCTCTTTCACGTTCACGATCACGATCACGGTCACGGTCCCTATCACGATCCCTGTCCCTCTCACGGCTACGTTCTCTGTATTCTCGATCACGACTCCTGGACCGCTCTCGACGCCTTCTGTGACTCCGTTCCCGATCACGGGATCTGGATCGTTCTGTGAAAGAGGAAAAAAAGTTTAATAGGTTTGATTTGGAAAAATTATGTTTTAGGATTCACCGCACCGGATAAGCGGAACTTGTTTGGTTCTACCAAAGGAGTAATGATCGATTTGTGCTTCAAACTGAGGAGGGCACAGTCTCCTGCAGTCTGGCCTCCAAGATGGGAAATGACCATTCCTCTCTAGCCATTCACAAATCTCTACATTCTTCAATTAATTTTTCCTAGTTTTTCGAACATTTTGCACCAACGAAATAAATGAAATTTCGAATCGCACTACGAATCTTCAACTGGAACAGTTTACTTTCAAATCAAGAAGATGAATTTTCAACTAATATGATGAATATTTAACTGGAGCACTTTAATTTTTAACCTCGAAAGTGAATATTCAAATCAATGATGAAGCTTTAACTAGAATAGTTGAATTCTTGCCCAAAAATTGATTTTAAACCAAAAAATACCATTTTCCAACAAAATGGTTGAGTTTTAAACTATTGAAACAATGATTTCCAACAAAAAATTGAATCATTACATTTTGGAATTGAAAAATTATTTTTGAACCAAACATGAGAGTTTTAATCTAGATGAATTTCCGACTAAAATCCAAAGAACTTTCTGCCAAAAAATCGATTTTTCAACGAAATAATTCAATTCTCAATTCAAAAAGAATAATCTCCATAGGAAATGTTAAATTTTGAACCAGAGAACATCAGTTTTCCACCAAAAATAAAACAGTAAAATTTTCAGTTAGAGAAATTAACTTTCAATCAAACTGATGAATTTCCAGGTAGAATGATAGATCTTCAACTGGAACAGATGTATTTTATACGAAAGATTGATTTTTGAACATTTAGATTAATTTTATTATGAAAAGGCGAAGGTTCCTTAAAGAACGTACATTTTTGAAGAAATCGTTCAATTTTCCAATTCGAAAATGAATGTTCAACTAAATACTTGAATATTCACCCGTTCCCGTTCCATGTAAAAAATGGCCTGTTCCAAGTGAAATTATATTCCTCTATCGAAAGTCCCTGCTTCAAAATAAAATAATTCTTTCCCTAATTATTTCCTGACACTCCTTGTCTTAAGTCAAATAAATGAAGAGGAAGCAAGTAAAGCGTGATAAATTCATTTCTTCGAAGAAATTGATAAATTAATTCTTTCTGTATGTTTGGGCCATCATCAATTCGATTATCAAACTTCAGTCAGCTGAATAAATCTCAGAAAGCAATAAATTTGAGAAAGGTTTTCTTTTTACAATGGAAAAAAAATGAAAACTCTTTCTCTTATCAAGTATATAGATATATTAAAAAATTTTCAGAATCAGACTAAAGGAACGTTATATTCTTCAAATTGAATTATGAGATATCTTTTGAATTCATAGAAAGAAAGCAGTAATTTCTCGCATTTTCAGGGTATACTTTTTGATTGTCTAGGTCAAGTCAAGTAAATTCCCGATTTTTAATCAAATTTCCGGTCATTTCCCGGTCAATGATTTGAAAGAAAAAATGGACTTTACAAGTTTTTCAAAACATTTTGAATCTCTTTAAGGGATTTCATTGTGTATAAGAGAAATTGATAGGATTTCGTAATCTTTTAGAAGATTCAGGACGACTCGAAAAGTTCCACTCGTATTATCGTTTCTCTACATACGGTCTATTTTCCCAATATTTGACAGAATGCGTGTTTCCGA
>WSXT02179246.1:0-21436 GCA_011762715.2 Neuroterus valhalla | reverse complement strand
GAAAATATATTCCTATATTCCTTATACATAAAATTGATATGCTTCTATAGTATTTCAAATATAATTGAAATATCTAAAACTTAAAATTTCGCGACATTCATTATTGTTTTTAATTATATTCTATGGAAAAATGAAATTTTACAACATTGGAAAATTTAATATATGCAAATAAATTAGACACTTTCAAAATTAACAGGTTTTAGTTTTATTGAAAATATTTTGAAATATAAGTTTAAAAAAAATTTAATTTATTTGAAACCTAAAACAATTGGTTTGAACCATTCAAATTCTTTATAATCTATTGAAAATTATTGAATAATTTCAAATGAATAAGAAAATAATATATTTTTATATTTATAATCTACCAACATAAATTCAATTTCTTTTGAACTTATATTTCAAAATATCTTCAACAAAACTAAAAACTGTTAATTTTGAAAGTGTTTAATTTATTTGCATATACCTAGCTTTTCAAATTCGTAACTTCATTTTTTATTCAGAATATTATAAATACAATAATGAATGTCGCGAAATTATAATTTTTAGATATTTCAATTATATTTTAAATAATATAGAAGCAGATCAATTTTATGTATACGGAATATAGGAATATATTTTCAATAATTTGAGAACACTTATAAAATAATTGGAAAACCCTTCAAATATTTTTACCTATCTGTAAATATTATAAAATAAATAAGTTTAAATAATGAAAGGTATTTTGAGCATGTTTATAAAATGTTTTTATTACTTTCATTCACTTAACGTCTTTTTTTTTTTTTGAAAATTCTATTTTCGTGAAAATTTAGATAATACATTTATTATGTTCTATAATTTGTAATAAACATATTTTGTTTCATTTGAATTCAATAAAAGTTTTCCAATATAACTTTATTTTTTTATTGTATTAATTCTTAGTACTTAATTGATGTTACTTGGGATCTTTGAAAATGAAGTCTTGAGAGCAAGATATAAAAGAAGTTAGCAATAAAAGATCAGAGACGCGCGCCTTGGCGCGCGTTACTCTCCTAGTATTAGTTACAAAATTTATGTGAAAGTTGATAATTAATAATTATTTCTAGTTTTAACTGTCCAAGTATCTTCTAAAGTTATTCGTACAATATTTGAAAGTCATAAAAAAACTGAAGAAAGTGGCTTCAAATATTCTAGATTTAATTTTGAAGGTTTAGGAATCTTTTTACAAGTTTTGATATACTTCTTTACATTCTTTCAAAATTCGTTTCTCGACACATAAAATTATTTGAAAGATTCTCTGGAATCTTTAGAGAATTTTTTTCTCTCTAAAACTTCTAACATTTTTGGAATGGCTTTTCTTTTTTGGAATCTGCAAACTTCTACCTTCGATCCGAAATTGTTTAAAACCTCTACAAGTTTTTTATTATTTCTGACCTTCCCGGAAATACTGAGTACCTTTCAAAATAATTCGAATTTTGCCTAAAATTTTATGAAAATCGTGTTCAATTGAAATAATGAAGGTAGAAAAGATAAGGTGTGTAAATAATTCTGATTCTTTCAAGCTCGAGCAATGTCTCTACAAATTTGTTGTGTTGGAATAGGTGACGTGAGTTTTTGACATGTCACACAATATTTTGCCATATGTTACTTTTTATGAGAGTGGAAAGTTTTACCAAGCAAACGCGTCCTTAAAGAAAAATTTATTCTTCCTCGCGCAATCAGTATTCTTCCTCCAATCAATGCGTAAAATTTTCAACCAATCGAATTAGAATTCTTCTACTAATTCCTCATTAGTAGAAATCCATGTAAAATTCAAGTATTTAATCACTAGTTCACTTAGAGCAACAGTGATGATATGTTTAATTATTTTATCCATTGCTATACACTGACCAATAAAATGCAGGAAAACTGCAAAAGCGAAGAATAGAGTGCTGACGATGATCTTCATTTTCAGTTGTTGAAATAAGCGAAAATTGTAAAACCTTCCTGATTTACATGAAGATTCGTCCACTGCGTACCTATTATGATCTTTTTACTGAATGTTTTCACTCGCCGTAATATTTAAACAAATTTTGACATCTACAATAGTACGCACAGATATTTAGATATGATCAAAGTCCAAACAAAGATTTCGAGATAACATATCGTAATTGGTCCAAATTTATCTCTGCTTACACATCTAACACAGCTAACAATTCTGGAGAAGTCATGGCACGAAAGGAAATAAATTTCGGTAAACGCAAATTGTGAAATTAGCTAGCTTTCATTTTTCTGTACTCGATATTTATTTATTTTTTTTTTTTTTTGCTTGCCGAGATTATCTCAGATCCGGACAAGGGAGCTAAATCTTCTACTATTGAAGATGATTTGAAACGGATAGTTAAAAATTTACTATATAATATACCTTTCAACAAGATGAACAACAAATTGATGAATGATGAACCCGAGTGAAATTTCTGAATCGTCTTGGTACCAACTTGAATTGCCCCAATCAAATCGTAGTGAAGACGAAGTGGAGACAAATGCTACGTCTCAGTTTTGAGGCGGAGCGAGACTTTATTTCATGTCTCAAGACGAATTTCTACGTCTTGAAGACGAGTTTTCATGTCTTGGGTCGTTTTTTTATGGCTTCAGGCAATGAAGTGGTAGGCAGCATACCATAGTTAAACAACTATGCGGAGCAGTCAACATGATCGAAGGTTAACTCGAGCAGGAAGGCCCAGCGATCGGAACCTTTATGGACATAGAAGTTGATCTCAATCACACCTCTATGGAGGTGATCAGAGCAGGCTATGATCGATCATGGTGTCTTAACTGCGGTCTTCAATTAGACCTTCCACATGCTGTGCAACAGGATCCCAACAACGACCAAGAGAGACACCACTCTGCGAGGAACTGTTGACTCGGGTTTTCTACAGGGAGGCGTCCTGTTGACACTTCTGTGGTGGCTAGTAGTGGATGAACTGCTCCATCTACTCACGAGTCACGGATGCCACGCCATAGGCTATGCAGACGACATACTGGTCATAGTACGCGGCCAACATCTAGACGCGCTCTCTTGAGTAATGCATCAGGTATTGGAAACAGTGGGTACCTGCACTGAAAGAATCTTGGAATAGCGGTTTCACCGCTCTTCGTAGCGTAGCGCTACTGGGGCTTCGAGGTTACGGCATTATCACTTTTGGACGATGATGTGCCTCAAATAGTCGTCGAATTGCGCTCCCGTTGTCCATAGACGCGGACGCCGACTCTGACCACGCTGACTTCAAAGTTCCCGAAACTGTGGAGAGCTGTTGAGCCGAAATAAGGAGACCTACTCTACCAATACGTTTGTACTGCAGCACCCTCGATTTGGGACGCTAGCCCGCTCGAACTGGGAAGGAAGCTTTTTTCATTTGTGGTAGCGTTTTGAGTCGCCTATTTGGTGCTACAGTCATGCCTACTGGGCACACCGCTGATCCAATCTTTTCTCAGTGTGGTACAAGAAGACCAGACTTTGGGTTAATCCTAGCAAGACGGATACGTACGTTTTCACCAGAAAGCACAAGTGTGGAACCACGAGTACACTGAGACTGATTGGAAAACTGCTAGTTATCAAAGAAAAAGTAAAATATCTGGGAGTCATCCTAGATAAGATACTGCTTTGGAAGGAGACTTTGGAATACAAGTGCAAGAAGTGCACAGCGACCCTATGGCTCTGTAGGAGAGCCATCGGGAGAAACTGGATTTCGAAACCAAAAGCACTCGTGTAAATGTACATAGCGACCCTACGTTCCAGACTTACCTATGAGGCTGTGGTTGATGGAGTAGGATCGAGCTATCCACTGTGAGGACTCGATTGGAAACAATCAGGAGGCTAGTTCTAAGATGCGTCTTTGAAGTCTCAAAGTGGACGCCCACGTTGGCATTGGGGGCATAAAAAGGTTTAGAGCCCTTCCATCTCACCATCGACGCCATGGTTGCAAAGGCAGCCATGAGGCTAAACATGGTCAACGGAGAGAGGATCCTGATGAAGTATTATAACAAAGAAAGTACTTATGACGTAACAGATAACTTCCAACCGCGAGAGATGAATTCTCGTCTTTAAACTCTAATTGAACTGTAGTTGTTTTCAAAGTAATTGAAAATGGATCTTGAACAAAGTAGCCGGATTTTGAACCAAACACGTGAATCTTAAAAAAAAAATCTTGAACAAAGTAGATCTCCAATTAATTAATATTAATAAAACATGTAAAAGTTGATATCCCAGCAAAGCAAGATCAAGAATACTTCAAATCACAAACGATATAGTAGTTTGGTTTTGAATTTTTTTATTTCATTTCCTTCATTATATTACATCACATCACATTACATTATATAACATTACATTGTTTTGAAATACATTCTACATTACCATATTTTTGCACTACTTGTGCATCTCCCTGATGTTTTGGGTAGTTCGTGCTATTTTCAAAACTTTCGTTTCCTTCAGGCAGGTGAACCTTTCGCTTAACCCCATAACACCCGAGAAAAAGACTACAGATTCTAAACCCAGCGGCTGCGCAAGAAAGAAAAGCAGATAGAACGAAGTTTTTGAATTGATACTTTTAAAATCAAGTTTTCAAATGGAAATATCTAACTTTGAAAATCTAATTTCGCTTATTCACTTTTGATAGTTGGGTTTTCTAATTCGAAATAAATTTTTTCATGTACATTCTGAAAATAAGACTTAATATATAAAATGTATAGAATAAAACAAAGCAACCGGCATTTGTGAATTGCAAGTTTCAAACTGCTAGTTCAATAACAACACTTCGACAATCTCATGTATAAGAAGAAATCAATTGAAAACAAAATTACAGTACTTCATAGTATTTCATATTTTTCAGTGTCTATTGGCAACTTTCACGAATTAACTCGGAGGAAAATTTTCGAATATGTCAGAGATGTATTTACATCAGAGCTTGATACTCAGATATCTGTTTTGAAGGGAAAAATTGGAGCTGAATTGAAAATTCATCCAGATAAAAGAATCACATTTTGGATTTTACAAATTCGACATCAGGTTCGAACTCAGCGAGCAGGAAAACCCCCGTGAACCTAATTTTGTGCGAATCCGTTCAGTTTTCCGAAAAAGTGGCAGCCATTTTGGATCCGCCATTATTGAATTTAAAAATTCGATAACAAATTCGAATTCAGCGAGCATGAATACTCCCAGGTATCAAGTTTCAAGCAAATCGACGTTTATCTCTATTTATGGCCAGCTTTTTAGGCTCTTTGAATCACTGTGCGTCAGGCGGTGCTTTTTCTATCAGCTATTGGCTGCACTTGGTAGACGCTTGGAAAAATAGCATCCACAATAACATCTGCTATAATTTTCGAGTGTTCAGCATAATTCTTGTGCAGTAGCTGACAACTAAGCGGAAAGTATCATTTCGCCTGGGTCTCTGAGGAAGTTAAGCATAATAACTGCGATGTAAGCATACACGAAGATTGATTTGATGCAGCAAGAAGTGGCAACTTTATGCACGTGTAAAATAAAAAAAGTTATTGCGCGTTTTCATCAGTGTTTTTTCCCAGAAGATCTACGAGGCATGAAAATGTTCTATTTGTACTTTCTGTTATCGATACCACGTTGTGCATCAGTTTGTTAACCACTGTTTTCTTTGAACAGTTGACAATGTCTCGTTGTAAATTACATCTGAATTCAGCTATGGACACCTCAACTTGCCTTATTCTGTTCCCAGAAGTTACTCGTCATCTATTGTGCTCATTTACTAACAAGTGACATTTGAAAATAGATCTTGAGAGTCTGTTTTTCGCAGTCCAGCATTTTGTCTGCAACAAATATTTGGCAATCATGGAAAAAATATGTCTCACTTATTGAGAATGAGTGATATTCGAGATTTTCGGTAACGTTTTGTTTTCATACATGCATGCCAGTAAAATAAGTATTGTAGCAGGAAGTATAAAGTTGATCACTATTGGGAATTCAAATTTCAAGAAGTTAAATTTTTAAAGTTTGTCAGTTTCAAGTGTTATATGCAGACATGAACTTTCAGACGAATCACTGTCACGACTATTCATTATAAATGCCTTTACTCCCACGCAACGTGTAAGTCCATGTTTAATACACACATGCGGCGCGTCGAGTGTGCGCCGCGCCGTCCCGAGCAAAAGTGAGCCAAAAGAAGGTTGTCTCGCTTAGAGTATATGTTTACCCTCCCTTAAGAAGCGAATCTTCAAAAGGTATTTTCACACTTGAGTTGCACTGATCTCTATGAACGTTACATTATTTTTCAACTGCTATAATCTTAAAAGTTATGCTTAATATTTCTCTTCAAATTCTCACAAAATTTTTGGCTACCTGGGAAGTACGTGATTCGATGATCCATAGAGCAGTGATTGCTAATAGGGAGGGGGATATTTTAAGAGACTGGATGGTGGATAGAGGGTGAGTGATCGCGAATGGTATAATAATAGGAGACGAACACGGAGAGTACACGTATGTGAGCAAGGTGGGGGCTTCAGTGATAGACTATGTGGTCATGAATATGCAAGGCTGGGAGGAGACGGAGAGATTCGAAGTGGAAGGGAAGGTACTGTCGGAACATCAGCCATTAAGCTTCTGGATAAGAGGTGAGGGCGGCAGAAGACAAGAAAAAAGGAGTTTTGATAGGGGAGAGAGAAATATTGACGGGGGAGGCAATAGAGAAATACCAGGAGCATTCAGGAGAAGTAAGTTCCGAGGGGGAGTTGGTAGAAGAGATATGGGGAGATCTGAAAGTGAAGGTAAAAACGTGTGGGCAAACGGAAAGATTTAGGGAGAAGAAAAAAAGGGTGGTAAACCCGTGGTGGGATAGAGAATGCAGAAAGATGAAGAGAAGGGTTAAAAAGAAGTATAGAAAATGAAATGAGGGTACCGCGAAGAGAGTACGTAAAAATGAGGAAGAAGTTTAGGATGATGTGTAAAAGGAAAGAGCAAGGAAGAGAGGAAGATCTGGAGGATGAGTTGAAAAGTATTAGGACCGTGGTAAACGTGTGGAAGATAATGAATGAGTTTAGAAAGCGTGGGGAGGGGATAAGTGATAAGATAAGGAGTGAGGAGTGGAGCAAGTTTTTTAAAGAGTCGTTCCAGGGCTTGCGCCAATGAAAAAGAGATGAGAGAAGAAGGGATGAAGTTGAATGACGAGGAGATAGAGGTGCAGATGAGGAAGTTAAGGAGGTCGAAGGCAGCAGGCTTGGACAAGGTGCAGAATAAAGCATGGATATTTGGTACATTAGCAGTTAGAGACAGACTCAGAGGCAGTTAAGAAGGTTTAGAGAGGTAAGGGATTTCCAGGAGAGTGGAGAGAGGGGTTGATAGTACTACTGTATAAAAGAGGGGACAGGGACAAGCAGGAAAATTATAGAGGAATCACGTTGATGAATACAGCGTACAAAGTATACGCGATGGTACTGGCGGAGATGCTGCGAAATAATGTCGGGGGGAAAGGTATATTGCCGGAGACGCAGGCAGGATTCAGAGCGGGTAGGAGCACTATCGACAATATTTATATTTTGCAGCACGTAGTGGACAGGGAAATAGCAAAAAAGGGGTCAAATGTTTACGCGTTTTCCGTAGATCTCAAAAGAGCGTTCCCTTCAGTTGATAGAGGGAGGTTGTGGGAGGCGATGGAGTAAGAGGGGGTGACAGGGTCTCGGAGGGTTTCTGGATGGATAGGGGGTTGTGGCAGGAGGAGCGAGGAGGTCTTGGAGGAGATGATGAATAGGTTGAGAAGATACTTGGATAGGAGTCGGCTAGAGTTGAACGCGGAGAAGTCCAAGGAGGATGAAGCTGTTCGACTCGCTTGTGATGAGTGTGCTTTTGTATGGAGTAGAGGTGTAGGAGTGGAAGGAAAGTGAGGAGGTTAATAGAGTACAGGAGAAGTACATCAAATGGGTTGGACAGAAGCACACCTAGTTATATTGTTAGGCGGGAGATGGGGAGAACGAGTTTAAGGATCCTGACAGGTAGCCGCGCGTGTAAGTATGAGGAAAAATTCTTAGAAGAGAGGGGAAGTAGGCTAGTGGAGGAGTGTTTGTGGGAGAAGGATGACAGGAGAGGAGATGGGAAGATGGAGGGGAGAGAAAGGTATTTTCGGAAAAATGGTCCGCATGCGGATGAAGTGAGGAGAAGGCACAAGGAAGAAAGAATAGTGTTTGATATTGTTAAGAGCGATGGCGTGGAGAAAGAGAGGGAAGAAGGAGAGGATAAAAGTGTCAAGGTATAATGAGCAATATGGGTGGTTTATGCCAACAGAGAGAGAGAGCGCGATATTTGTGTGAGAAAGGAAGCAAGGAAATAATAGCGAGAATGAGATGTGGAAGCATGGAGGGCGCTAATACGTTCTGGCTTCCGGAAGAGAAGAGAATGTGCGAGTTGTGTGGAAAAGGGTATGCATAGGTGGAGCACTGGGTAGAAGAGTTCGAGAAGATGGAAAAGAGTGGAATAAGCATGGAGGTAATCCAGCATGAAAGAGGAGAGAAAATGGCGATTGCATGGGTTAAGGGGATGTTTGGCAGGATGCAGGAGAAGAGAAGGAAGGAGGAGGAGGAGGAATGGAGATAGGTGTGTAAGAAGGAAAAGAAGTAGGTGTAAGGAAGATGTAAATAGTGTAACTAGTTGATAGCGAGAGAGCGAGCGGGTATAGGAATAATGGTATAGGTTTAGGAATATTCGAATTTTGCCCAAAATTTTATGAAAATCGTGTTCAATTGAGAAAATGAAGCCTGGTTTAATAAGGTAGAAAAGATAAGGTGTCTAAATAATTCTGATTTTCTTAAGCCCGAGCAATGATTCTGAAATTCGTTGTGTTGATATAAGTGACTTGAGTTGACACGTCTCACAATATTTTGCCATATGTTACTCTTTTTCAAGAAAGTGGGAAGTTTTAGCAAGCAATCGCGTCTTTAAATAAAAATTTATTTTCCTTCGCGCAGTTAGTATTCTTCCTGCAATGAATCAGTGAAATTTTCAACTGATCGAATTAGTATTTTTCTTTTAATCCCTCATTAGTGTAGTTTTCCTAATTCAGATTCAGAGAGAACCACAGAGCTGATATGTTTAATTATTTGATCAATCTTTACATATTTACCAATAACATTCAGGAAAACTGCAAAAGTGAGGAGTAGAGTGATGACGAGGACCTTCATTTTCAGTTATTGAAATAAGCGAAAATTGTACAATCTTCCTGATTTACGTGAAAATTCGTCACCTGCGTACCTATAATAATCTCTCTACTGGATACTTCCATGAATTTATATGCTCTATCCCTACTGTCTCACTTGCCGTAGTATACAAATTTCAACTTGCACAAAAGTACGTATATTGAGATATTATAAAGGTTTAAACGAAAGGAAACATATCGTTATTGGTCCAAATTTATCGCTGCTAACACAGAAAAAAAGGGTCAAAAGTGATTCAGCTAACATCTCTTGAGGAGTCATGGTATGAAAGGAAATGAAGTTCGGTAAATGCAAAATGGAAAAATAACTATCTTCCATTTTTCTATAGCCGATATTTATTATTTAATTCTTGCCTATATTATCTCAGATCCGAACAAGGGAGGTGTATCTTTTACTATTTAAGATGACTCGAAAAGAATAGTTATAAGCTTGACAAAATAATCTAGCTTGCAACAAAATGAACAATAAAATAATTAATTTTAAACAAACCCGACTAAAAATTCTTCGTCTCGGTTCCGCAACAAAACTAGATCAAAAATACTTCAAATCACAAACGATATAGTTATTCAGTTTTGGATTTTTTTATTTGAAGTGTTTTATTACATTGCATTATATTACATTACTATGAGTTACATTATATAACATTACATAATATTACATTACATTATATATTACATAAACACATTTTAGCGCTACTTGGTAATGTTCGGGAGGTTTTTGGTAGTTAACATTGTTTTTGGGACAATCCTATTTATTTCCTGTTGCTATTCTTAAATTCGTTTCCTCAAGTCACGTACATCTTTTGCCCCCTCCCCTCGCAAAAAAAGTTTTTAGTGTTTTGAAACCCAGCGGCTAAGCTCATCCTTCAAAATATGTTTGCTAGTATCCAACTACAATATTTTCGTAGTCCTCAAGGAAGTTTGCAGTAAAACCTGTGTATTGTAGAGCAGACTTGAGTTCGATCTGGCGCTGAAACATAGCTGACTATGCAATGTTTCGTCCGTCACTGTGTGATTTGAGCTTCTTCAAAGCAGGAAGAAAAAACGAAAGATAAAATTTATATGGAATACAAGTGGAAAATTCTCAGCAAAAAAAAACAACCCTTTTCAGTTAAACTATAAAAGAAACGATAATAATTTCGCGTCTTGAACCTTGCTTCGGTAGTATGCCCTTCTTTAATTTCTCATCCTACTTCGAGGAGTAGCGAGATATACGACGCGAGCGCTGTTTACTGTCGTTTGATTCAATTAAACGAGAGCGAAATGCCGATTTTACTTGATTTAGTTTCTTCTCACTAAGTTGTGTGACAGTATATTGTGTGACAATGTACAGAGGGTCCACGGGACAGTATGGTAGACTAGTTGTTCCTCGCGCTGATTGGCTTTGCGATTCTCATTTTTCCTCTAAGATATGTAGATCTAAGGATTTTAATAGATATAATATCTGGTTCGCGACTTACACTACAAATGGCGGCACCCGGCTAGTCTGCCATATGGTCTCCGTATCCTCTGTATGTATGATCTCCATCAAAAATTTTGAAGTTTGATACACGAGTTGTATGCGCTGCAGCCGTAGGCAGGAAACTTCTACGAGTTTTGACATACGTCACTCAGAAATAGCAGACATAGACATAGAAATAGACATAGAAATGTCACTTCTGTGGCTGTTGAGTAAGAATAAAGTTGACGTTTGCAATCTGTGGAAGTCAAAGCAATTTTGGCGCATGTGCATCAATATCTTTTACCGACTGCGTATCACTGATTACTATTTATCCCGTCTGAGAGTGCTAATTCTGGACAACTAGGACAGACAACTTCGTGATGAAGTGATAAGGATGATCAGCTATTGCCTGAACTAAGCGGATGCGTGGAAGAATAAAATCCACAATAACACCTGCTCTTAGTTTGGGGTGTCCAGCGTCATTCTCGTGAAACAGACAATAACTCAGCGGAACGCATGATTTTTCCCAGATCTATACAGAGTGAAACATGAATTCCCATGTACGTAATCCGTGTTCGAAAGTCTATTCCCAAACTTTGGGTTGTTTACTAATGATTTACTTGGAACGGTCGTCTACGTGACGTAGGAGACATCAAAATTCAGCTATGGAAACCTAACTTCGACTTATTCCATTTCTAGAAATCACTTGTTATCTAGTGTGCTTATTTACAAACAAGTAACATTTGAAAATAGACCTACACTCAGAAGAAAATCGTGTAAATTCAACACGGTCGCCTTCTCGAGGTTCGCCTGAAAGGGGCTCCGTGTTACAACAACGCGGAGCTCCGTTTTGTTACGCGACCATTTTGAATTAGCACGGCGCCGTGTTCCTATAACACGTAGTTTTTGATTGCTTTTTTTTCCCAAACTCGTTCCATATCCCTGAAACTCCTGAAGTAACCGCCGTTTGAAATCAAGACGCGGCCGTGTAGGGTCAATGCAGCTCCTTGTTACAATAACACGTCGGGCCGTCTAGAATCAAAATCTTCCACCGGGCTGATTCAGGAAACTAGATCATTGAATCAAAACGGTATCGTGTTGATTCAGTGCAAATTTTATTCAAAAAAAGTCTTTACTTCCAAGCGTCCAGAATTTTGTCTGCAACAGATTTTATCTTGTGTGTGTGCTGTGTAATTTTGAAAACCCTACTTCTTGGTTCTTGCAAAGCCAGTCTACAAATTCATCGAGATCCGAACTCTCGTCCTGCCAGCACTGAGGTTTAGTGGAGAGCTTGCTAACCACTAGACCACAGATGGCGGCTCCAATTCGTTGATTGTACTTGTTAGCCGTTTTCTGAATAATGCTTATATGCTTTCTCATATTCCACATTGTATAGGTGCTCTAATACTAGAGCTTTATTATGATTAACTCTATTACCCTTTTCGTGATCTTGTTGAAAAAGATTTTCTATATAATTTGTTTTTTCGATTGCATGTTCGCTGGCTAAAATGTGTAATCGTTGATTTGTGTGATAATTAGGTTCGTTGTGTTTAGCAGCTGAATCACGCGCCTCAACTAATGCCAAAATACGGTCTGTACCCAATCTTTTATATTCGGAAGAGGGCAGAGTTACCCACCGGTTCCAGCTCTTGTCAAATACGATATCAATATCAGATAAGCCAAACAAAATGCGTAGTGGCCTAATAAAATCTCCCTGCAACCATCCAACAATGACAGGGTCCCTCTCATAGAAAATGACGTTTGTGGATGGAGGAAACATCTGGTGCCTACCATACTTTCGGAATTCAGAATAGCTATCTGCAGCTTCAAGTGATAATGGTTTGACAGGAGGCAAATCGACACTGTTGAAACCTTCAAATAATTCCTCCAAAGACACCTGTTCAGATCTTATTGATTCTGTAAGAAGAATTAGGAATAGTTTCATTTTTATAGTCAGAAAAGATTTCATAATTTGTCTTAGGTAATGAATCAGAACAATCAAATATGGAAACGAATGCGAAATATTTGACAATCATTAAACAAATATGTCTCACTCATTGAGAATGTGTGATTTTTGGAAGCGCCAGGGGTAAATAGATTCTGATATCTTCAATGTCTGTAAATTGAGATGAGAAAATCAAGAATCCAACGATCTTTTAGACAAACACCCTCGAATGTCTCTATTAATATTTCGAAAAACTGTCATTCAGGAAAAATGACACAAGCTTCCAGTTGAAATGCGGTAAAATATACCTATGGCTACGTCTCACGACCGTGAGATGAGTGACCAGGCGCCCAACGTGGGGCACGAACTCACGACCCTGAAATCAAGAGTCTACCGACTGAGAAAAAAAAAATTTATATATTTCTTCTTCTTTTCTATTATTTTCATTACACAATACATTTGGAATATCTACTAACGCACAGTGGGACGAAAATCACGAGTCTGGACAAATTGACTTCCCGACTGATATTTTCATTCGATTCAAACGATTTTTTTCACAAATTAAAGCTGACGAAAGTCCCAATGTTCTCATCAGAGCACGATTTCCAAGAGAATACTCAGATTCATTCCCAAATACCCAGAATGAGTAGAGGGACTATCCAGTGCAATTTCCCATTATCGTAGGATCAATTAAAAAATATAATTAATTTGTTATAAGCAAATGAGTGGATAAATGGTTTCATATCGTTTGACGGTGTTTCAGCATTCAATTTTCACTGGATTTTCTCAATATTGATCAACAAAAATGATTTTTGTGTGAGACCCGTGAGGATTCATGAATAAACAATCATTATAAACAAATAAAGAAAACAATTTTTGGCTTCAGCTATTGGTGACGAAAAAAATAGTCATTTCCCATAGAATTAGCTTCATAGAGCTAGTGAATGATTCTTAGTTATTGTATCTGCTCATATAACAACAATTCGCAATTATTCAAACGATCTTAGTTAACAATTGCATTATTCGGCTATTTTTCGTCACAAAAACTCCGTTCTTTGGATGTATTTAATTGTTACATTACTAGAATTCGAATAACGTCAGGGGATTTGGATGAATAATACAAACTGCCATTGTTATAAACAATTTCATGAACAATTACTCATCTTCTCTATTCGTCATGGAATGAATGGCGTTTTCCATTCAGAATCAACTGCAGATCACTCACTGATTTTGGAATATTTTTCAATCCTCGCAAAACTTTAATAACTTTGAAATATAGTTTGAAGTGTTTAACAGTCATCTTAGATCCGGCAATTAAAATTTCGGAAATCTTTTGAAATCTTTTCAGATATTCTCTTGGAATTTATTCTCCAAAATAGGAAATTGTTTAAAATTTGTCCATATTTCATTCTCTTGAAGATCCTGAATGATTTTGGAATGATTCGAATTTTTTCTAAAATATTCCAAAAATCAGACAAGAAATTGAAATAATAGAACCTACAACTTTATATCCATCTTTTTCCTGTATAACCTCAAAAGGTCTGAGGAAAATGCAAGAAACCTTGTTTCTTTGTTTCGTTTTTTATTTTTTTTTTTGACGCATGAATAATTTTATTTGGCTAAAACTTGTCGAAAGTTTACCTATCTATGTCCTCAATATCTACAAATTTTTTCAGATGGAAGTATCCAGAGGTTTCCGAGATAATAAGTTTTTCCTGTCAATAACATTTTTTTTCTAATCAAATTTCCCCTCTGTCCGCGAAATCACCACCCTGATTTGGACCAAGGTCGATTCCTGAAAATATTTTCTAATTCTCTAGTTTCGTTGTTTACCAATTTATATCTTAACTTTTAACGTGGATACAGTAAAGTATAATAGATAAAGTGTGTAAATAATTATGTTTTCTCCAATTTAGGGAAATGACTTCTGGTAACCTTGTGTTCTTAAAAGTGACCTTCTGAGTATTAGAAGACCTTTTGACGAACTCCATTTGTTATGGAATTATGATTTTAAAATAATAGAGATACTAACAACAAGGAAAAGGAAAAGACGGAATTGAATAGATTTGGGGTTCCATCTTCATTTGTATCCCCTTTCTAGAATTTTTATTCCTTTTTTTTCAATTTTCATTTTATCTTCCAATTTGCAAAATGGATATGCAAGGGTTGTTGTCCGAATCTGGTTGTTGTATTCTTTATTCTTGTTTCTTATTTCCAGGAATTTAAAGTATATCATTAAATGTTGGTAGTTGAATTGTTATTCGAATTCGTTTTGAATTCAATTTAAATTTCTGGAATTTGGATCTTGGATACCTTGAACTCGACTTCAAGAATTGTTTTTTGATTCCTAATTTTCTGGAATCTTTTTCAATTTATTTTATTTCGATGTTCCTCAAAAAATTCTTATTTTCTTTCAAAATTAATTCGAATTTTCCTTAAAATTAAAAAAAAATCCTACAGAACAAAGACTTGAAAATTTACCACATTCTTTTCTCACATTTCGGAATTCTCATCGAGAATGGGGAAATATTTATTAGTTTTCCAAGATGGAGTAACAATGAAAATCTATGCAGGAATCTAAATTTTCTTTAAACATTCTAAATTTGACTAGGAAGCCTATTTCTCGAAATGTATACAAATAAACATTTCATTTTGAATTGTCTAAGATCTTTTGTTGTTTTAAATTATTTCTAAATAATTTCAAAACTTTAGGATATCCCAGAATTATTTTAGGGTGATTTGGGTTTTTCCCAGAATTCAGGGGAAACCCTGAAAAATTGGAAAAACTGACTTGGAATTTTCCAAATTCTCTTCTAACAGTCCGGAAATGTTTCGACATGTTTTCAAATATTCTTTTAGAATTTTTTCCCCAAATGAAAACTCATTGAAAATTTCTGTAGGAATCAAGAAAGAATGATTTTTTTTCCTTTAAAACTTTCGAATTCTCACAACCATTTTTTTTCAAATCTTCAAAAATCTACACTTCATTTTAAATTGTTTGGAATCTTCACAAGTTTTTATTTATTCTCGAAGCTTTCAGAAATCCTGAACGTCTTTTCAGATTCTTCAAATTTTTTTTTACACGTTTTGAAAATCGGAAAAATTGATGAAATCAAGACCTCGGTTACCAAGGTGAATTACTGAAATATTAGCTTATTCTCTTCTTACTTTGTTGGCTAATCCACTATTGAACTTCTTATCGTAAATAAAGTAAGGTCAAAAAGATGAGGTATTTAGATAGTTTTGTTTTTTCCTGCTTCCGGGCGATGAATTTTATTTACAATATCTTGTCAAGAGTGACGTAATCTATTGACAAATATTACAATATTCTACCATGTTTCACTATTTTCTAAAAGAAAAAATTTCTCAAATTAAAAATGATGTGATGTTTCTTCGAAACTTTTCAATTTAATCCAAAACGTTTAGAATTTTCGAACAAATTCCGAAAAATGATCAGTATAAGAAAAATTACCTCTAATCTCACACATTCTTTTCTGACAATTTCGGAAGATTTTCAAAATTTGTGGAAAAAGTCCTATAATTAATTTTGCAAAATGACGAATCCTTAAAAAGCGTTGCAGTGATCTTAAAAAAGTTTTTCATTCCTTCAAAACATTTCCTAAATATTTAAAAAGCTCATTTTTCCGACATATTTAAATAATTTACGGAGCCTTCTTAAACATCCAAACCTTCGAAATATTTCTCAGAGTAATTCGAATTTTTCCTACTTCAGAAAAATCCTAAAAAATTTAAAAAATGTCCCCAAAACCTTCCGGATTTTCTTCCAATAATTTGAAAATCTTTTGAGATGTTTTTGAATATTTTCTTGAAATCTGTTTTCCAAAGTTTTGAATGTACACATTCAAAAAGTCTTCATTATTTTGACATATAGTTCTTTTAGTAAAATTTCTTCAACTTTCGAATTTGGTTTGCTGTTGCTCCAAGACTTCTGAATTTCTTCCAAAATAATTCAAATTTTCTTCGAAATCTGGACAAAAACCCGCGTAACCTTTTGGAATTTGGTAAAATATCTTCTCAATAATTTTAAAAAATAAAAAATCATTCAAAATTCGTGTAATTATCTTGAGCAATTTTCTCATCTCCAAACTTTTTGAAATTTCTCAGAAACCTTGCATTCCAGAAATCTAAAAAATTTCACATTTTGTTTGAAATTATTTCACATTTTTTCTAGTTATAAATTATTTTCAAATCATTCCGAAATTCGAAATCTCTGAAGTGATTCAAATTCTTCTCATAATTTATAAAAAATCGTGAAAAATTAAAGAAATTACTCTAAAAACTTCCAGATTTGTTTTCTACGATTTAAGAAATTTCTCGAAATATTTTTTGAAATGATTCCCTGAAAATGTTATGGCGGATATGAAGAAAGGCCGTTGAATTAACAATAACTTTTCTGTAAATTCTTCTTACTTTTATTATGACGAGTTTTTAAAATTAATTAAATTAATTATCTTCAAGCGTAGATTCTTATTAAAGGAATTCAAAATGCATTTTTAAAGACTTGAACCATTAAAAATTAGAAGATTTTAAATTAAAGGAGAACGTTGATTAATCAACATGGAATATAAATTAATTAATGATTTTTTCAAATCAACCTGTACTTTGAAAATCAAAAAGTAATAATATTTTTACATGCCAATTCGGAATCAGTTCAGAATTTCAGATTCTCCAGCTTTCTTCGTGAAAAATGAATCTTTTTCCATTAAAAAGTCTCATTAGTTGAACTATAGAAAAGGCTCGATTGGAACTTGACAAAATATTTCTCAATTTCCAAATAACCTAAAAATAATATATATTCATACTCCAAGCTTTTTATTAAATTTCGAACATTTTTTCTGTCCAAAGTATTCCATCTTGACACCATTCAATTTAGAAATTTTCAGTTAGAAAAAAATGATTTCTTAATATTCAAAAATGTCTGACTTCTTTTTTAATCAGTAATTATTAATCATATATTATGATTTAAACGAAAAAACTTAACTTTTAACGTTACAATTCAAATTATTCGATTAAAAAAAAATTCCTTTAGAAGGCAAATAATTGAATTTTGTTTTTTTAATAACAATTGAACATTTATCATTCTTAGAGAAATTTAAGAAGTTGAAGAGAAATTTAAAACTTTCGTAGAAGTTTTTATTTAATTCAGAATTCGAAATTCTTTCAAATATTTCCAACGAAGTGTACCGAGATATTTTTATTTTCTGCGTCGAATTATTATTCTTATAAAATCAAATATTTTATAACAATTTACGCTTATAAAATGGAAGCTTTTAATATTATTCAAAGGAAAAATTAAAAAAGAAATGACGTATAATTGTACATTCTCATTTACCATCCCCTAAATGGAAGAATGAATCAACAAATTTAGAAAATTATATAATTTTATAGCAATTTTAGATAAGAAACATTAAAACCTGCACCTTTTATCAATTGATCATTTAGAAACTTTTCTTAAATCAGAGGTGAAATTTATTTAATTCAACGTAGTTTGTAATTAATAATTTGTCGGTTGTTATTTCTAGCGGAAGAATTAAAAATTCAATTCCCAGTTTCTTTAGCAGTTATCATCCAACATTTAAGTGAAAAATGTCACAAAAATATCTGACTTTCAACTAAGAAAATTGAATATAATTTGTGCACTAAAAATGCTTGGCCCGGCACTGGTCGTTTCTCACAAGCGGTAAGAATTCCCTTGCTTGATATATAAGGACTCTCTCCCTGAATTATGTTCAGGTCTCATGGAGAAAGTTTTGTAGAATTTACAAAAACGTAAGTCTGCTTTCATCGCGGATTTTCGCTCATATCCGCCACTCCGTAGTAAATTCTGTAATTCCTCCAGGATAAATATTTTCCGTGTATGTATAAACAAAGCAAATTAGTATCTTTACTGATCTCTTATGGGTGTAGTTGTGCTGATTAATATTAAGAGAGTTAATATTTACGTGAAAATGCTTGTGGCATTCGAGTAATACAATACAAGTGTACTTAGAATAACGGATATGATTTTCTAAATTGTTCCTAATTTTTATATATTTACCAAAAAAAATCAGGAAAACGGCGAAAGCGAATAGAGTACCGGCGGCGATCTTCATTTTCTTCTGTAGAAATGAAAGAATATTGTACAATCTTCTGATTTAAGTAGAAATTCGCGTTAACTACGTAGCAATATTAATTTTCTTACTAGATCTTTCCATGTATATATATGGGCTATCCCCATTCACTATCTCACTCGCCGTAGCATTCAAACAAATTGCAACATGTACAGAAGTACCTATGTCGATTGAAATTTGCTTTAGGTTTAAAAGAAGGTTTCAAGAAAAAACATTGTTATTTGTCCCAATTCATCTCTGCTTAAAGTCTTAAAAAAGAAAAAACGGGGGGGTTACATTTTATTCCGCTGATAATTTATGCGTAATGATGACATGCGATTTAGATTTTCGTTTGAAGAAACATATGTTTTTTAAATGCCATCTGGATGCATTTTTTCAATGACAGTTGAATTCTCAACAGAACGGCTAATTTCCAACCGGTGAAGATAAATTTCTTAGTAAAGAAGATTACTTAAAAAAAAATACTTCATTTTCAACTGAATAATTCAACTTTAGACAGGTGAAACGAGAAAAGAACAGCAATTTGAACAGAATACATGCATTCGGAAACAAGAAGCTGAATCTTTCATTCATAGAAGATTCAATTTCGAAAAAAATGAGAAAGTTGAATTTTCAGTAGAAAGAGTCTATTTTTAAGTTATTAAAAACAAAGCTTTAACAAAAACGTCGAATTATGGACCAAGTACGTGGATCTTACAAATAAGAATTTTCAACTAAGTACTTAAATCCTCTACCAAAAAAGTAAATTTTCAACAAACCAGATTAATGTTTTGCCCAAAAAGACGGAGTCACTCAAACATGGTTGAATTTTCATTCAAAGAAATGAATCTTAGAAAACAATGAACCTCTAAGCACATTTTTTATTTGAAGTGTTGAATAATTAAATTACAACAAATCACAAAAACCCGTTTTTTGTGCCACTTGTGTACCTTCCTGATGTCCCAGGTTGTTTTTATTGATTTCGCAACAATTTCTCAATTCAAAAAAATGGAGTAGGGATCATGTAGTTAATAATATACTTTTTTTTCAATAAAACATTAATATTCAATTCAGAACTAATAAGAGAAAGGGAGAATCATGAAGAAGCTTTACTTACAATTTTTGAGTCTTGGAAAAAAATTCCAAAATTTTTCAAATTGCTCCCCCTCTTTTATTTTTCATCCAAAATAGCTGGCTAACGAACTCGTCCTTTCTTTTGGACCAATCAACAAGTGTGCCAAAGGACGATTTGATCTGTCCGTTTTTTCGTAAGTTATTGTGTTTACGGACGGACGGGCGGACATACAGACCAACAGACAGACACCATCGCCAAAACTCGATTTTCGGCTTCAGGGGGTCTCGAAACGTGGAGACCCGTTGAAAATTCAAGAAGTGAAATTTCAGACGATTCTAATACTTCCTCTATCATAAATGAAGAGAATGTAAAAATACTTCAAATCACAAACGATATAGTACTTTGTTTTTGAATTTTTTTTTATTTCAAGTACTTAATCATATTACATTACATTACCTCTCATTACATTACATTAAATTGCATAACATCACATTATATTTTATTACATACTACATTACCACATTTTTAACACTACTTGTGCATCACCATGATGTTTTGGGTAATTTGTACTGTTTTCAAAACTTTCGTTTTCTTCAGTCATGTGAACATTTTGCCCTTCCCCTTATATAAAAAAACTACTGATTCTAAACCCAGCGGCTGCGCCCGTCTTGCAAAATAACTGTACTAGTATTCACCTACAATATTTCCGTAGTACACGAGGAAAATCGCAGTAAAACCTGTGTATAGTACCGTCGACTCGAGTTCGATCTGGTGCCGGAATAATAGCTGGCTATGCAATTTTTTCATTGTTACTGTATGACTGCTTCCTCAACGCAGGGAGAAATACAAAAGACAAAATCGATTACAAGTGAAACATTCGCAAGATGAGAAACTAACCTTTTTAATTAACCTTTACAAAAAAACGAAAATACTGTTGCACTCGTGTTTGTTCTTCAGCAAGAATTGTGAAGTTTGATGTACGAGCCGCATGCGCTGCAGCTTTAGGCAGAAACCTACTACGAGTTAGGACAGACGTCTCAAGTTACACATTATTTTTTATTTAACATATCCATGGAATTTTCACTTATGTTGCTATAGAGCAACAAGTATTCGAAGTTCGCAATCTACGGATGTCCAACATAATTCTTGTGGAATAGCTGACAACTTAGCGGGACGTATAATTTCTCCAGGGTTTCTCCATATGAATTACGATGTACGCATACACGGGGATTGCTTTGATAGAAAGAAAATTAATAACTTCATGCACGTGTGAAATGAAATAAGTTGTTGTTCGTTTCCAACAGTGTATTTCTGAGAAGATTAGGGAGGCAGAAAAATATTTTATTTTTACTTTTTGTTACTGATCCTACGTTCTGCTTTAGTTTGTCAACTAATGTTTTACTTTGAACAGTTGACAACTTCACGTTGAAAATTAAATCATGATGACGCTATGGAAACCTTAACTCGCTTTATTATATTCCCAGAAGTCACCTTTCATATATTGTGCTTATTGACAGACAATTGAAATTTGAAAATAGATCTACACGCAAAAAATGGCAAGACGCGCCTGGTGACAGGAGTCACGACACCGTTGATGCTCGTTTGTTCGTAGCCGTATCGCTTACGAGAGAAAATTGTCACGGTGTGGTATGCTTCAAAGCGCTGCAGTGTCAGTCCGAAACC
>WSXT02179235.1:0-21437 GCA_011762715.2 Neuroterus valhalla | reverse complement strand
TAAGCAACTCTTAGTGACATCTGTGCGATATTTTCAATTCAAATTTAAACATGAACAATGCCTGAATCATCTATTTATTATTATCCCACAATAATGCTACAAAGTGGCAGTTTTCTCCTGAAATTTTAAACTTTTCATCACTTTTCAACTAGAATAAAGTAATAATTACTTCATGTTAAAAACAAATTGTTTAAACAATTTATTATCATTGCTAATAATATTTTCTTTGTCTAATGATAGAAACTTGCGGTTTTTTCTGAAATTTCAAACTTTTCGCCCACTTTTAACTTGAATTGAGATAATATGCCATAATTTACCAAAAATAATTGTTTGAACAAAATATTATTGTTGATACCTATCTTCTCTTAGACTTGTGCTAAAAAGTTGCGGTTTTTTCTAAACTATCAAGCTTTTTGTAGACTTTTCACTTAGTGAGGTAATATGAATTGCGAGTTAACAAACATGCTCTTTTCAACAATTTATTAATGTTCATGACCATTTTCTCTTAGATAAGTGCTAGAAAGTTGTGATCTTTTCGGAAATTTTTAACTTTTCTCTACCTTTATATCTATAAACAGATAATAAATAAACATTAGAGATAATCATATTCCAAATAGTATTATTAAAGGTAAATTAATTTCGTTCTTTTCCCAATGTTCAAAGAAAATTAATTGAAACAAAGAAGCTGAATTTATTCAGTGAAATTTGAATTTTGAATTTTGGATTTTTTACCAAAATTATGGATCCTACACGCAAAAATTGAATTTTTTGAGAAAGTGATTCAATTTTCAACTTAAGAGTCGAATTTCCGAACTAAAGATATATATTTTTAATCAAAAATATAATGGTTGGTTTTTCAAAAAAGAAATTTATTTTAAATAAAAAAACGATCTAATATAACCAACAATTAAATCAATACAATTTAATTCAATTTAATTCAATCTAGCAATAATCTGAGATAGGAAAGCCATAAACAATAATAATTTGTTTGAACGATTATTATTAATAAATTAAATTAAACATCAACTCACTTCAAGTTAAAAGTCGGCAAAATGTTAAAATTTCAGAAAAAAACACAAGTTTCTATCATTAAGCAGAGAAAATATTATAAGAAATGACAATAAATTGTTTAAACAATTATTTTTTAACATGAACTACTTATTACTCTAGTCTAATTGAAAAGTGATGAAATGTTGAAAAATTTCAGGAAAAAACCGCAACTATGTAGTATTAATCTAGAAGAAGATAGCTATAAACATTTACAATTTGTTTAAACAATTTTGTAGCTTTATTCTAAGAGAATATTGTTATGAATAATAACAAATTATTTAAACAATTACTTTTGTTATCTTTATTGATTTTTACCACGCTCTAAGTCAAACGTTGGAAATAAGTTTGAAAATTCAGAAAAAATCTTGACTTTCTAGTCCTTTCCTAAGGGAAAGTTGCTAAAAACTATAATAAATTATTTAGGCATTTTAAATAAACATCTAATTATCAGTAAGAAGTAGTATTTCATGTATTATGGGCATGATATTTGAAAAGTAATATTTTATTCGCATTCTGTGACTTTTGCTCATTCCATGGCAACTGTAGCTCCCTCTGTCGAAAATCTGGGAGTCTTCGAAATTCCTAGAAATAAAAAGGCTGTCCAGGCAAGGAGTTATACAGTGAGGTTCATCCAATTCCGGCCATAGGGTTGTTGCATGTGAAAACATATTTGAAAATAAAACCCCTTTCCCACGGCTGCACTCAGAAACATGATAAACTGGAGTATTTTGGAAATTCACGCATTAACATGGACGCTCGCGCATGCGTTCGGGGATATTGTAGGCCGGAGTCGAAAAATCAAGTGACGAGTTGTTTATAAAATTCGCCGTACGCATTTAATGTTGTTTATTGTTAAATATGAAAAAGAACATCTTAAAGCGATCGCATGATGCATTCATGTTATGTTTTGAACAATTATATTATTATATCAGTTGGTTGTCCCATATTTTAGATCGAAGGTCCCTCTGATTTTTGGAACATAATTTCGAATTGTTAGTGTCAATAATTCGTGAGAACTTGAGAAACAATTTTTTCCAGAATTTTTGACGAGAAATAGATTCGAATTCCTGTGCGTCATTATTCAATCAATTTTATGACTCCATTAGAAGGACTTTTGATCTCAAATACCAAACCATAAAATTGATTTATTTATAACAAACCGAAATTGGAATCAATTTCTCGTCAAAAATTCTGGAAAAAATTGTTTCTCAAATTCTTACGAATTATTGAAGCTGAAAATTAAAAATTGTATTCCAAGAATTGAGGGAACCTTCAATCTAAAATACCGAACCATAAAATTATATGTTAATAACAAACAGTGATTCGCATCAATTTTTCGTCGAAAATTCTGGAGAAAAAATTGTTCCTCAAATTCTCACGAATTATTAACTCTTTAAATTCAAGGTTGTGTTTCAAAAATTAAAGGAGGCTTTGGTCTGAAATACCAAACCATAAAGTCAATTTATTAATATAAACCAGAATACGAATCAATTCTTTGTCAAAAATGTTTTTAAAAAAAATTGTTTATCGAATTCTCACGAATTACTTACACCTAAAATTCAAAATTGAGTTTCAAAAATTAAAGGTACCTTCGATCTAAAATACCAAAATAGAAAATTAATTTATTAATTACAAACACAAATTCAAATCAATTTTCTGTCAAAAATCCTGGGAAAAAATTGTTTCTAAAGTTCTCACGATTTAAAAATCCTAAAAATTCGAAATTGTATTCCAAAAATCAAAGGAACCTTTGATCTGATATACCAAACCATAAAATTAAATTATCGATAACAAACGGAAATTCGAATCAATTTTTTGTCAAAAATTTTCGGAAACAAATTGTTTCTCAAGTTCTTACGAATTATTGGCACTAAAAACTCCAAATTTTGTTTAAAAAATTAGACCATAAACAACATTAAATGTGTACGGAAAATTTTGTGAACAAACTCGTCACTTTATTTTTTGGCCCTGGCCTATAATATGACCGAACGCATGCGCGAATGCCCATGCTAATGTGGGAATTCCAAAAATTGGAGCAGTAGTGTTGTCAGCAACAGTGGATAGACTAGTAACTGTAAGAAGGAACAAAAGAATACAATGGCTGGGTGAAAGGTGCTGGAAGAGGAATAGGACAAAGAGAGTAAATGTCAGAAACATCAGGAGAAAGAAAAGAAGTGGTGATTAAAAAAGATGCGAGATGTAGAAAGAGGAAAAAAAGGGAGAGAATATGGTAGAAGAGTTATTAACTTGATCAGAAAAAACACCGTACAGATAAAAATCGTAATATATGGAAGCGAAAGTGAAAGTGACCACCTGAGGATGGGAAGAGGAGATAAAACGATAAATTCCCTTGAATCATGAATTTAGAGAGATGAAATTTGAATAAGTGACTTGTGGATCTTGGGAAATTTCCTGCTCCAAACTGGAGCTCCCTAAACTCACATCCTCTTCCCTTAGCCATGGAAGAGGCGACACCCTTTGTATAAAGATCTGGAATTCTTTGAAACTTCTGGAAAGTCAAATGGAACAGGAGAGCGTCAAGAAGTTTCTGTAAAGTAAAGCACGAAAATGGAAGTACCAAGTAAGATCGTATTGACCAAAACTGAGCAAAATGAGGTTTGTACACGGATGACGAGAAGAAACTTGGAGAGGAGTTTGGAAAATGTTCGTTGCTCAATTGACACTTCCGGACCCTCTAGAGTCGGAAGATGACTTTTGCCTCGCAGCGCTCGATACTCGGCTCTTAAGAGATTATCTTCGGCTTATATAACTCTGACGCGATTCATCTTCCTGACTTTTTCTTGTCGGAGATGAATCGACTGCTTTTCTATGGCAAACGACGAGAGGGAGAAACACCTGCTCAATTTTATGTGCAATAATGTTTTCCTGTGACGTGAGTTAGGAGATAACGTACCGTGAGGACAAATCTTTACGGATTTATAAGAGGTTAAGAAAAAGTCTTATTTTCAATCTATTTGACAAAATTTGTGAATCAAGAGTCGTTTTCTACACGGATCACGTCGGGTCAGGTTTTCGACATAAACTCCAAATGTGTCCAAGGCCACAAGAAGAAAAGGTAGGAAGTCGAATTCGAATTTTCAAGAAATTGGATTTACAATCATTCCATCCTAATGAGAAAAGTTATGAGAAGAATATTTGTGCTTGATGCTATCTAATAATTTACGAGTAATACTCAACATTTCTTATGCCTTATATTTTTGCTAGATTGAATAATGAGAATCAATGATGAAAGTCACGAACAGTTCATTTGGTACATATTTTCTCATCACGGACAAATAATTTGATGTGTTTTTCGACCACTGATTCAACAGCAGATGAACCTGGTAGTGCACGAAGAGTTTTTATGGAAAGCTTCATGTGATTGTCGCCTTATGAGTTCAAGATAAAGCAATCTTCTGCGTCTTAGAGCGTCTATTACAGGAAATCTGTTTGGTAGTCAAAGATGCAGCTCTGCTTTAATTGGAAGAAAAAAACCAAAACAACAACATTCTTCAGAAGAATCACTCTGGGCACGCTTAAGTCATCGTCCTCAGATTGGAAGGTCAAGGTATTACATCAAACGGTTAAGACGTGTAGGCATAATATGGCCAAAATATAGAAACAAGTCATTTGAAGCCCCTTAGTGTTTCTCTTCCTGTTTTTTGGGTCAGAAGTTGCACTGAGGTATTTTGGAGCACTGCACAACTCGATTCTTTTCAACGCTGTAAATTTTTGCCACTATTTGAAGGAGTTTCTCGACGCTGCATCTTCAGCAGCTCATTGAGTCTTCTATGAACCAGTGCCACTTGCTGCCGTTTATTCGCAGCTTGAATGCAAAACAGCATGTCATCTACGTTCCTTTTTAGACCTTACAGGAGATCCACTGTTATTGATGTAAGTCACCTGCAGGAGATTTGACCTACGTTATCGATTCAACTTCACCGAAGCCATCATCTTCTTACTATAATTGCTCCGTATCGGTCACCCTTGCTTCTAGGATCTGTTTACCCGGAGGAAACTCCTTCAGGGCTTCTTCTATCTCCTTCATCTCCATAGTCGGGTCAACATCGAAGATCTTCACCCTCATCTACAGGACGAAGTATTAAACCATTCTTCTACCCCTTTGAGCAAGTATATAGGATGACGAACGACAGTTTTAGCTTTTTCTCTGGCGTCTTCGTCATCTGTATGGACACTGGTCCTAAGCCTTTTTCACTTGCTTGGATAACTATCCAATCACAAAAGAGTTCAAGGTAGACTTGTTCCTGGTTCTCTTATGACGTGCCAGTTCAACACTTGCACTGGCTTGTTACTCCATCTGATCTCCTTACGCACTGCGTACTTTAAACTTTCTTCCTACATAGACTGCTTGATCTTCGACTGAAGTTTTTTTGTAAAAAAATCAACGAAGCTATACAGCTAGCATACTGTCGATCTTGATGCGTCTCGCATCTTATCTCATATAATTGAAGCTTCTTCTACCCTGTTTCTGGATGGCGAGTACATGCTTCTCTATGTCCAGCAAAAATGATTTATTTTATGCACCTCACAGTTTTCCAATAAACTTTATCGCTCCTGCAATCCTCCAAGTATCTGCGTGCGTTGAAAAGGACGTCTGCTGATGTTCGTGCTCACAAGGCCTTTATCCATGATTTTCGGACATGCCCTCTAGCTTGGTCAAAAGCCACATGGAAGTGAAAATAATAAGAAATTGTTGCTTTTCCAAATGAACTATGAGTAATGTTCAAATTTAAAAAATATACATTGAGCAAAATTCATTTTAGGGTAAGCGTTACTCGTTTGGTTCGACCAGAGGAGTTATGACCGTTTTTTGTTCCTAACTAAGAAGGGCATCAGTATCCTGCAGTGTTGTCTTCGAGATGAGAACTCTCCATAAACTCATGAAACCTTCTGAAAATTTATACATCTTGCTCCTGAATTTCCCAAGTTCAAACAATGAGATAAGTTGCAACTGAAATCATGAATCTGTAGAATAAAAAAGGAATATTAAACAAAGAAGATTCACATTCAAACTAATATTGTTGATTCTTCAATCGGAAAGATGATCTGCTTAATGTAAAAGATTAATCTGTTAAGAAAGAATTGACGTTGCGGTTAAAAATTTAACAATTTAGTGGAAGTCTTTCTCTCTTGACGGGAAAATATTTATTGGTTGAAAACCCAAGTTATCGTTGGAAATTCTCTTTTTTCGGAAGCATATTTATCTGTCCCATCAGCAGCAAAGAACGAGTTCCTATCTTGAGCTTGCAGAATTTTGAGTCTTATTTTTCCAACAGGAAAATTCTGACTCTAAAGGAACAGAACCGCGACAGTCTTAGAAGCGTCTATGGTGCTAGTGGAAGAGTCGTGCATCAAATCCGCGAATTTGCATGAATATCCGGCCGTAAAGTCAAAATGGGTCGCATTGGCAATGCCCTGTGTTTCCATAAATTGCATAATCCTGGGATATTTCGTTTTGACATTCAAGCAGAGCCAGCTTTTACCCTCGCCACTTCTTCTCCCTTTCTCTCTTCCTTCTTCCTCGTTACTCGCTATTTTGATTGAGGTATTCATCACTAGTCCAAAACGAGCGACATTTGTAACACCGGATGTTGCGGTTTCTCACTCATTTCTCGACACGTACTATCGGCGAAGGATTTCGCAAATGTTGAGGGTTCACCAAATTGAACCAAAAACTGAACTGAGGAATGTGGTACACCTTCTCTTTAACGAATAATGCGCTTATGAAAGGAACAGTAGCCTTTCCAATCAAATTGACAATACGTCGTTGATGATACGTATGTTGATGAGCATAAGCGGTGAAACAATGCAGAATTCAATACGAACGATATGCTTCCGCATGTTCAGCAGTATTCTCATGAAAAAGTCATCAAAGGTTCGATCATTTTATGGATGCATCAGCAAATGTTTCACTAGCGTTTCTTAACTAAGATGGCGGACTAAGATGGTGTCACAATATGGCGGCGAAAGATGGCGGCCCAACACGGAAGCACAAGATGTCGGCACTAGATGACAACACTAGATAGCAGCGCAAGATGGCGACAAAAGATGGCAGCACACTGTGTCGACACAAGATGGCGGCATAAGCTTTCGGCATCAGCTTGTGGCACAAGATAGCGGCACAAGATGCCGAATTAAACGAAAAACCCTCGAGCAGTTATTCGGAAGAGAATTTGTCTTGCCAACCTTCCATTTTCGTACTAGAGGCAATTATTAATCAAAAATACTTTAGGTCAGTTGAAAGAAGAAGAGCTAGCGGAATTTGAAATAAATATTCCAAGATGATCCAAATTGTGGTAGGTATGACATTTTTTGAAATTTTCATGCTTGCTGATCCAGTATCATAAATTTGTGATAGGAGGGCTTAGTCTGAAAAAAAAGACATTCATTGACTAAGAAAAGAGTTTCAGTATGTCCAAGAAGATCCGGGAAACTTGTAGCCGATAAACGTCATAGTCTTGCTGCTTTCAAGGGACTTCTTAGAAGCCTAGGCCTTGTCAAAATTAGTTTCGAAACATACCAGAGCTGGTGATTCTTGATCAAATTTGGTCGGAATCTTTCACCAAAGAAGTAAAACGCAACGTCCTGGGGTCGGTTCTCAGCGAAGATGAAAGACGTTCCTTTTTCACAGAAAATTGGGTTTGAAAATCACAATCTTCAATTCTCAAATATAAACATTTGAATATATCTATGAATAACAAGGTACTGCTGTAAAGAGGAACAGACTCAAGTTTAAATTCATCCACTCCGAATTTACGATGGAAGTTAGCCCAGCTACGCCACTAATCGTAAGAACAATTGCGATACTACCGTTACGACATAACTATACGACATCTCAACGTTCCGGCCGAAGAAACGAAACTATGTGCAGCTTGCGTTGCGAGTTCCGATCCTCGATATCAAATTGCATTGGCAAGCTGAATCTGCGTACAAGTGGGAGAGTCAGGTTAATTTCCGCTGAACTTGTGCAACGA
Source organism: Neuroterus valhalla (assembly GCA_011762715.2). Classification (NCBI taxonomy): domain Eukaryota; kingdom Metazoa; phylum Arthropoda; class Insecta; order Hymenoptera; family Cynipidae; genus Neuroterus; species Neuroterus valhalla. The sequence goes on along the minus strand of WSXT02179235.1, from coordinate 13,392 downwards.
GTGTTCCTGACCACATTTCCGTTGTTCACATACACCTTGTGCAAATGTGTAGAATCAAAATCCCGCCATCGACAACAGCCTCAGCAAGCTGAAACCCCTATCACTGGTGTACATACGGCAGCATTATATGCCGGGACACACGCTCTGGCGTTCACGATATTTTAGAACATTGTGCGCGATAACCACGACGCGACGCGATGACTTCAATGGCCCTGGCCCTGGCCGTTGAAACATAAGATAGGAAATATTTCAATGCCGGATTATTCAATGGAGTCGCTTCTAATTTCGTGCTTTCGACCCTCTTTTACATTTACATTTCCATTTACATATCATGCTCTGATCCTATCTTTGCTGGGGTCACAGGGTTTCTGTGATCATTACGAGAAAAGGACATTAGGGCTTATGTGGCAATTCAGTTATGGTTATCATTCCAGTTCCAGTTATTTCATTAGAGTAGGATGTAAAACGCTGATATTAGAGAGAGCGTCAAATCGAGCGGAGTTCGGACCTACAACGTTTTTAGGTACGTGCACGAACGGATGATTTTAAACTTTGAGTTTCTTCAAAACAGGGAATCCAAAAAATTCATTGAGAGTGTGTTATTTATATAGCATATAGCATAGTAGGTGCAAGCATAGAGTGATTTGTTGTGAGCATTCTCTTGCTATTCGACTTCTCTCGCCCCTCAAAAGGTTCTTTTTAAACTTTCATGCTCTCTCTCATCAACGAAGAACCTTGCTCTAGTACTTTTTTGTCAAAAATGTTCTTCCTTCCTATTTCACATCCTTACTCTAAGCCTAGGTTCTGGACCCTTTCTGATTATGTGTAAGACTCCCTTCCTAACAGACTCTTCACACCTCTCCTCTTACAGATTGCCCTCTTCTCATACTTCACAGCTACATTCTTGATACCATCTTTTTCCGTGTTTTTCCTCCTTAAGTCTTGCTATTGTTTTGTTCACTTTTCCCCCGCTAATATAGGCCCCTTTTTTCTTCTCTATTAACTTCCTCTTAGATGCCTGGTCCATTTCCTCTTCCGTAACAATCCTCTGAAGTACTTCGCCTAATCAATTATTTTTATATCCTTATCCATTTCCTTCCTTGTTCCTCTTCCCCATTTGATTATCTGCGATGCCTTTCCTTCCTTTTCCGCCATGCTCTTGTCCTTGGGTATTGTGCTCGCTTTTTCCAATCTCCCTTTTCCTCCATACTCTTTCACTCTTCTCTACCATTTCTTCAACATCCTCACATTCCTCATCCCATCATTCCTTTCTGACTTATTCTACCTCCCACTTTGATCTCACCTTCCCTTACATCCTCTCAATCATTTCCTTGATTGTTTCATCCTCGTTTCTACCACTTCCTCTTTTATACCTCTTAGATGTTCATTATCTTCTCTTTCTCAGGATTCCCTTGAATTTCTCCTCCACTCGGACTCACGTTCACCGTCCTTCTATCTTATATCTCTTTCTTCCCTGCAGAATGCGCTTCTTACCTCACCATTCCAATTTCGCTACTCCTGGAAGTGCTCGCAGCCTATCACATTACCAACCCCATTTCCACCATTCACTTCCTTATTCTTCATTTTTCTGAAAAAAAGTCCAACACGAATTTCCTTCTTGCTTTGCTATCGTTTCTTCCCTTTCATATTGTTATTTCAAATATGTTTCTCTTGGTCTCGATTCCTTTACAGGCACTTTCTTCTTTTGATCTCATTCCTCTCATCCCTGATCTCTAGTTTAGGCATCTACGTCACACTCTAACAATACGAGTCATTCTCTTTCCGCTTTGTTTCCCTCTACATAATTTGCTATCCCTACTCTACCCCTTTTATTCTGTAAACGCATACTACCGCTACCCTCATCTCCCTACTATAATTCTCCTCATCATTGCCACGTTTTTTCTTTGGCTATCCTTTCCTGATTCCTGTTCTACTATCAGACCCTTCCTTATTCCCAATGACATGCTGCACATCCTCCTCTCTCTTGCGTGATTCTTCCAAGCTTGATAACTTGACCTTTTGGCTACAATTCATTCTATGTTTTTCTAATATTTTTTATCTGCTCGAGTCTCAGTTATCATCATGACGTCTTATTTCTTCAATTTCCCCCAGATTATCTAACTCTTTGTTATGCTTCAACCCTGCAGACCGCTACTCCTACATTTCTATTTCCTTCTCTCGCTTCATTTGACCTTGTCTCCCTTCCTTAACGAGCTTGACAGGCTCTCAATCCATCTTGTTTTCTGTCCCATATGCCAATTTTTCCACACTCCTATATACTCATCATTCGTAAAATTATCCTCCTTTCTCTTCTTCCTACTAACCATGCATTCCACACAATCATAAATATTCCTCATCATATATCCAACCTTATCTCTGCATCTATCTTCTTAAACTGTTTTCTTAATATATCTCTCGAATTTGATATTTTTTGCTGCATTAACATTAATCTCGGAATGTATACTCTGAGTGCTGGTATCTATTTTGCTCATCATTCCATGTTGATCATCAACTGATTTCGTTGTAACGATCTTATCATCCACAAATGCTACTGCACGCAATTTAACTTTCTCGACATCAATATCTTCTGCATCTCAAGAAGATATTTTTAGACATTTGTCCATGTTTGAATTCAACATCCAGAAGGACATAATGTAGCCGTGTTCTGGAAAGATAGATGAGGAGGCAACTTTTCATAATACAGACTCCTTGATTTACCACATCAAAGAAGCGGAAAGTCATCCTTTCCTTTAGATAATGATTCAGAGAAATCAAAAGAGAGTTATGATCAGATTAAGAAGTAAATCTCTCTGAAAACATTATTTTCCTCTCGCATTCAACGCCAAATTGAATAATTTTTTTGACTGTTATACTGTCGTTCAAATCCATCACTTCTAACTTGTTCTGAATGTACCTTCAGTTTCGAATAGAGGGGTATTCTTATGGTTGCTAAATATTAATTAATATCTCAGGGAGAGAGCAACATGAGGCAATGATAACAATAATAAAATGTGTGTGGGAAGGGACACAAAGATGCAAAATAATTTTCGGAGGAATAATAAATTATTATGGTAATGGGTTGAAATAACTAGAAAAGAAAGTTACAGCTCCGCATTATTTGGAATTGTGAATATTGATAATAAAAACGTATTGGATTCAAACAAAAAAAAAGCATCAGTGTTTTCTCCATGGTTTTGCATGAAAGTCAGGATCCGAATCATAACAACGATAATTAGGCGGATAATACATTAGATAACATAGCTTTGGATGTCAGTAGAATTCCCAATATCGGCGGCATCACATATGTAATAAAAAACTGAAAAATGTTGAGGCAGCTGGTTAAAATGGTATTACCACTGTAATGCTTACGAGCCGTTGATAAAAATACCCGTTTGTGTGTAGAAGTGAAATAATAAATATGTGTGCTGTGAACGGAAAAGTTCCGAATGATTGGAGAAACGCATTTATTGACTGCTTATTACCACTTATGAAATATCCACTAAAATACTTGTCAAAGATATCATGGAAATCACTCAGAAAAAATTCGTACAAATCATATTGAGAATCATAATACTGAGATCATGTACGAAGAAAATGTTCAGCTCAAGGCAGATCACAGAAAAAAGTTTCAGGCCGAGCAAAAAATTTGTATGGGCTTCTAATGATCCGGAAAAAGTTTGCGACAAGGTGGATCCAGCTAAGCTTTGTGAAGTTTTCAAAGAGTATGTGTTGAATAGTTGGCTCTTTGAAGTAGTAAGAGCAATAGATAATTGAAGTGAGGCAAGAATGAGAGTGAGTGACAACTAAGTGATTGAGTCGATATCAAGCAAAGCATCAGACAAGGATGGCTAAGAAGTTGAAATTATCGATCTTGAGATCAATAATAATCAATAAAGGGTTTAGCCAAATTCATTCCGATATGATTAGTCTTCATATCAATCCTGCAAAACAACTGGCCCGAGAAAGGCACGTGTTATCCACATATGCCACGTACCCAACGACACGCATTATTTCTCAAAACTAGTTTCAATTTTGTGAAAAAAAATAATGTAAAAAAAAAATAATGTAAAAAAAAATTATTTCGTAGATAATTACAACATCGGGAGAAAGTTTTAAAATTCGACCAATAATTTTGAACTAAATCAAGGAAAATTAATAAAGTTTACTCTAATTTCGGGGTAAGGACGTTTATTAAACAGTCTTGTCATTCTTATCATTTTGGATCTGATTTCCTCCAAGTCATTTAAGTCTTGCAATTTCTTGATTAGTGTAAATTTTTTTTGAACAACGATAACATCATTTGCCTGAGTGGGTTATTGATCGATGGACTCAAAGTAGATTGCTCGTTAGAGGAATATTTTTATAAAATGAGAATAGTAACTGACAAATGAGAATGATTGGTAGTGATAACATTAAGAATCTATGCCAACGTTCCGATGCTCACTTAACACTTTTATCAAGTTCAGAAACCCTTCAGTGGGTTATAACTTTTAGCAGGTCGGAATGAAGTAAAAATTATTATCTGATCTCTTGGTTCCAAAGAAGATGCTTTTGCTAAAACAAGTCTTGTGTGATTCAATTTTGGATTAAAACATTCATTATAAACTAGAGGAATAAATTCTCAGAAGGAATCCAACAAAATTTTTAAAAAAATGCTAGAGAATAGAATCGTCAAATGATAATCTAAGTTCTCGTGGTCCTACAAGAAGTATTATCCTACTCAGAGATATGAATAGCTGGGTCTCTATACATTTTGGTGATTTGCGGATTGATGAAGACTCCGCAGACCCACGAACGAAGAGTATTAAGGAAAATTGATGCTTGGAAATGCTTTTAGAGCAGAAACATCTGGTGTGGACATGAATGTACCTTCATGCCAAAGTTTTTATTTAGGTTTGGTACTCGTAACTCTTAAATCTCGTTTTGTGTTATTCCCAATCAATGTAATTGAACAGATAGAGAAATGAGAGCAAGAACACTAGTTAAACTAAGCGAAGATCAAACCAGAGAAGCAGAAGTTACAAAAATGCAAATGATTACACAAGAAATAGGAAAATCATCTCTTAGTCGTATGCTTATGGTAAGATGGTATAAGATTCAGACAAAATGAAGGACAGCACGAGTGTTTTTTTCGAGGATTTTCCTATGAATCAGGCTTCTAGATATAACAACGATGATACAGACAATGATTTTTTCCGATAATACGGACAATGATTTTTAAAGCACTTGGTCGTAAATTGGGGAAGGAGGAATATTATAAGAGATGTTAAATCCTCAATTAAGGATATGAAGAATTGTAATGCTACTGTTTTACACGATATTTCCGCGGAAATGCTTGAGGGCTGTGAATATACTTGTGTGTGCCTAAATGGATTTATGAATATGTGTGCTGTGAATAGTGAAGTTCTAAATGATTAGAATTCAGAGTCTCGGGAGAGCATTTAAGGAACATACACAACGAATTAGATATCTCCTTGGAAAAAACATACCTAATACTATTCCCTTTTCTTATTGATTTCCTTTCATTCATCAATGCCCTGCAATGGTGAAAAATATGAGAACATCTATCTTGAAAGGCAACCAGTGGCTGAGCAGTGAGCGATAGAGCGTAATAATTATTACTGGCATTCCCCATACCACGCGTCATGATCTCGAGGCAACCGCGACGGACCGCGAAGAGCCACTTTAGCGTCGACGGAAGGGAGCATCTCGAGGCAACGCTCTGATATCATTTCGTCGGAAAACCAACGACACGTGAAGGCCCGTCTTTTAGGAAAAAAACGGGGTTGGAATGAAATTTGCATCACAAAATCCTTTCGTTTAACCCGACATGGTCCATGGGTAATGTTCAGCTTCCGTAAAAGAGGAGATGTCCTCCCATCCACTATAAATACGCTTACAAACTTGAGGTAGAGGATAGTTTCTTGGAACGCGGACCTGTTTTGTCCCAGACTTGTTTGCTCGCTCTGCTGAGTTTATCGAATGTCGACAAAAGCGCCCACTTGTACCCTGTCTCTTATCTTTTCTCTCTCACTCATTTTCTTTCTTGCACTTTATTAATGACTGCGACTAGGTGGACTCCAGATTTCCTGTAGCAGTTGAGAGACTACGAAATGCCATCATCAGTGGTAGATAAAAAATACGCTATTCTTATCTCTACACTTGCTTAATTTTCTGTAGCGATTGAGGCACTTTAGGATTTCATCATCAGGCGTGGATGAAAAAAAATTCTTTCCTCTTTCTCGGAAATTTTAGCAACTATTAAAGAAAAGAACTAATCACATGGGGATTTATGATTTCGTGGGAATCTCCCCTGTATGCATCAAAGCTCTATATCTCTCTGGCATTTAAAACTCGAATGTAAGTTTCAAGAGCTACGTATGAACACTTCACGATCTCTGCTGCTGATAATGAATTTTTGAACATAACGTTCACTGCATGTTCCACAGCTGCATATTTGAATTAATATTTATGGTCAACTAATGACCTGATGCACAGAGAACAGGTTGCATTTAATGTGAAATTCACAATCCAGAATAATGAAAGGACCTTCTATCGAACTGCAAAACTCGTTGCTTTTATTCGAAGTATTTCTCGAAAAATTATAACAGAATGAAATTAGCTGAAGGATATAACTGCAGAAATAAGGATACCTTTTAATAAATTTTATATTCCTGTTCTTACCGTTCTTGGAACGCAACTTCTATTTGCATTTTTGGTATCGCCGGGAGAATGAGATTAAATCATGTTTTTCTCTTTTTTCTTTTACTTCCCTTCTACCTAAGCCTTTTCTTTTAGTCACTATTTCATTTCATCCTCACTGCCTTGTCTTGCCAGCTTTCTTTAAATTCCATGCCTCTTATACATCTCACCTATATGTTTCGGTGTTTCTTCTTTTCATCCACATATTCTGAAATTTTCGTTCACCTTTCCTCCTCAGTGCATACTTCCTTACCTTTGACTATCTTTCCATAATTTGTATTTCCTCATCTTTTCCTCCAATTCTTCAAAGTTTACTCCAATTCTTTCCCCTCTTTATCCATGTTTGAAGAACCTCTTTCTCTCTTCTTCCCATGCCGTTAACTCAATCGACCTTTCTCTTCTTCTATCCATCACCTTCGGTTAACTTTCCGTTTTGCACCCTCCCTTCTTTCAATTCATTCCTAGCTTCCGTCCTACATAACTTTCTTTTATTCTCGCAATCTTTTTCCTCTTCTTCCATCTGAATATTTCTTTCCCATATCCTGATACTAGCCATTCCACTGTAACAAACAGCCACGACCTCCCTTGCCAATCTTTCCTTAAACTTCTTTCCCCTATTTCCTACACCTGTTTCATTACTTTTGCCGTTCTACTCATCCTTTCTCTTATATTTGCTTCATGATCTTCTTTTGTTTGCAAGGTATATCCCAAATATTTGAACCCCTCTGATTCTTCTATCTCTACTTACTCCTATCTCCTAATCCATACGTTCTTTCTCGCCCCTTCCTTTCTAAATCGCATTGTCTCTGCTTTCCCAAAACTCAAGTTCTATTTTATTCCATACACGCATGCCACTAACCCTGTAACTAGACCCGTCATTCCCTCTTCATTCTCTGCTATTATTACTATATCGTCCGCTTATGCTAGTGTATGCATCTTCTCTTTTCTCATCCTACCACCTCTTCTACTTTTCTCTTTATTTCTTCTTCTAAGTCTTGAATCGATATACTAAATAGAATTGAAATCAGGACACCCTTGTCTCACTCCTTTTACCAACTTTAAACTATTTCCTACCTAAGAAAACACCTGTACCCTACTTTTGTTCCACGCAAGTTCCTGAAACACCCCTTATCAGACCTTCTCTTATCCCCTTTTCCACTGGTACTTTGTCTATCTCTTTCTAATCCATAAGATCAAACGCCGCATTTGAGTCTATGATCATAGCTATCATCCCTCATTCCTCCTTTTCAATCCATCTATTCATCTGATAATTCATAACCAATATACTTTCCACATCCGTTTTTGGGAAAGAAACGCGTTTCCCGAATTCCTCATCCCGTCTATTTCCAACCCCTCCCTCAGCAAATCCTTTTTTGCTTGTTACCTTAAATACAATTTACATTTCTTTTATAATTGCTTTTATCTCTCTATTTGCATCCCGTTCCCCAGTTTACAATCTTTGGATTTTCCTTTATTGCTATTTTCCTTTTATTGACTATTCTACTCCACCTATTTATCCCGTTTCCTTCAAGCACCTTTACAATTTTTCCCTTTCCTTATTAGGTATATTGCCTTTGGATTCTCTCTCTCTTCGTACTCTTCCACTATTCTCCTCAACTTACACTGCATATTCCCCTGTTTTCATGTACAATCATCCTTCATTCTCTCCCAATTTCCATATAATTCCTTTTTTTTCATCACTCTCTTTTTATGTTTCCATTCCTCCTTTTCTACTAAGGCCGTTCTCTCTTATCTTTCCTTTTCCTTTCCTCTACTTCTCACTTCCTTAGTCTCTACCTTCGCATCAATTCTTCTAGGTGCTTTCTCAACTCCTTCTTTATGCTCCTTCCTCTTTCATCTCTCATCCTTTACGACCATATCCCACCCCTCTCCCTCTCTCTCTTCCATTTCCAGTTTTCTCTTTGTTCTTTTCCAACTTCCTGTAACATGATTCTTACTTTACCCAAGACTGATCCCCCTTTTTGGGGTTTCCTTGTTCTTATTTTTGTCTCACTTTTCCTCATCTCGAATTCTATTCTGAGCTGACCTCTTTCCTCCCTTTCTCTTCCAATCAACAGACACAACGCTTTCCACTAATTCACTATTCTCTCTCTGTCTCCATCATATTTCCATCACATATGTAGTACCTTTATCACCTCATACATCAGTCACGTTTCCTTCTTTTCTCTTTTCCAACTCTCCCACCATTCTCCTCAACTCTTACTGCATAGTTCTCATCTTTCATGTACAATCATCCTCTACTCTCTCATGATTCCCATATGATTTTTTTCCCATCACTTTCCTTTTATATTCCTATTTTCCCAGTTTCACTAAGACTATTTTATCTCATCTTTCATTTTCCTTTCCCTTACTTCTCACTTCCGCCCCCTTTTATCTTAGGCCTTTTATCATGAATCAAAAATATATTTCCCAGTACTTTTCTCTACCTCAAATGATAAAATGAGGTGCTTTTTTTTGCGATACAAGTCGGATAACGTCACAAAATTCAAGTACTTTCAATTATCTACGTGTAATGAATTCGTCTGCTCGTTCCAAAGGAGACCAAAGGCTGTAGTCTGCAACCAGCGGGTATCCTTACTTCCGCTCTCGTTTTTCATTTCGTTCTCTACCAAACACGTTAATAACGCGCGTAATTAAAATTCCCGCATTTAACGAGCGCCCATGCTTGATTACAGTCCCAGAGACCGCTAGAAGATACGACCGAAAAGGGTCGTTTCCACGTCCAGAATTGCGTATTGAGATCTACTAACATGTCTCGAGAGATTCCCTGAATCATCCTTATTCATGAACTCATCTTACAAGGATAGCAAATTTTTCTATTCAATAATCAAATAACTTTTTCGTCACATAAAGAAGTTTACAGAATTTTTTACTTCCTTCAGCTAGAGTCTCTTCGTTACTATTCATGGTGATTCCAGATGAATGGAAATTAATGGTAATGAATGAATTTAGTCGATGGAAATTGGTTCCGTAATGATTTTGACTTTGGTTGAAGCCGGTATTCAAACCTGATTTGCCAAGTGAATTTCGAACCTTTTCGTACACCTTTTTCTTTATCCAGAATACTTATCTTTATGGTAGACATAAACTCTACTCTCTATTACTCTTATTTTTCCATTTCTTCAACCTTCCCAACCTTTTCCCATTTTTCTCCTAGATCCTCTTTTCCTCAGATTATCTCAACATCCTCATTTTCGGCTCTCCTATCCTGCTTCCCTCTTAAGCAAGCATACATTCCTACCATGCAACCATCGAACATGTTTCCACTTTTTCTCTATCTCTATCCTTCTTTTCGTACCACAAATGTTCTTCAAATCAATGTTTTCCTTCTCATAGATCTATTTTTGCTAGTCCCTCTCTCTCCGTTTTTCCAAATATTTTGTCTCTCCCCTTTCATCACCTCCAATCATTAATTTTATCCTCATTCCTCTATCTACCTTCGTTAACCTATTACCCATCTCTCCCCTTTTTCTTCCTCCCTCTTCCTCTCATTTTCATTTCTGCATAATCAATACTTTTGACTTCTCCACTCCCCGCGGCTTTCTTCGACATTCCTTTCACGTCTTTGTAACAGTTCTCTTCTAACTTTCTTCTCCTTCTCTCAATTTCTCTTGCAGCTTTTGGCTTACCTAAAATCTTCGGCAGCCTCTGAATTTCCTTTCTCTTTTCCTCTATACTCATCCCTTACAGCTTACACTATGTTTGATATTTAGTTGTATACTTTAACATTGTCATTAACCATCTCAATAAGTCTCTCTCCATCTTCTCTCTTAAATTTGGGATAATTGAATTGAATAGAAGCAATGGGGACATCCCTTTATCATCCTTCCCTATTTAATCTTCCGCCACTATAACTGGGAAATACTCCGAGCCTACTCACTTCCCTATTTCCAAAATCTTCATCATCTCCCTAACTTTGTCGTCCAAAATTGCACATCTATGAGTTTTTCTTATCCTATCCTTCTTTATCTCTGCACCCCATATCCCTTTTCTGAATAATTGATCTCAACTCTTCCAATCAATTTGATAACTACTCCCCTCACCCCTATTTATTATTAATATCCAGAATTCGTTCCTTCTTCATAGATAGATAAACGTTTATTCTTCAGCCTGTTCACCTTGAAAAATTGAGTTGCTTAAACCACCATGTTTTACAGAATTATTTTCTTTACATTGAATCCTTAACTGTATCATCCGTCCACACTTCATACCATCTTTACATACACTTCAAATCCATCCATACTTCATTACCATGACCGCTCGCTCGCTCTCATTGCCTTGCCTTTCTTGCTTCGCCTCGCACGCATTTTCCTACATTTCGCTAGCCTCACATTGCTAAACTCTGCCTCCGCGTTTCCTACAAATTTCTTATCTTCCATGCCTTTTTCCTATTCGTTATCTGCTATTTACCACCTTTGCTAACCCTTTCCACAAACTAGCACACTCTTTTCTCCTCCAGGAGCCAGAACCTATTAGCGCCCTCCATGCTTCCACATCTCATTCTCACTATCACCTCCTAGCTTCCTTTCTCTCCCTTCTCACACAAATGTCGCGCTCTCTCTGTTGGCATAATACTTTGACCCTCATATCTCATCTGTTTCCTCCTTCTCTCTTTCCACGACGTTCCTCTCAACAATCTTGTACACCTTTCTTCCTTCCTCGTGCCTTCTCTTTACTTCATCCGCATACAGACCAATTTTTCGAAAATACCTTTCTCTTTCATCCTCCATCTTTCCATCTCCTCTCCTGTTCTCCATCTCCCACCAACACTCACTTACTAGCCTACTTTGACTCTCTTTCAAGAAATTTTCCTTATACTTACACGCTCGGCTATCAGTCAGAGCCCTTAACTCGTTCTCCCTGTCTCCCGCCTAGCACCACGTCCTCTCTCGTCATATCTGCATATATTTTTCTATTAACGTTCCGTTTTGTTCGTTTGACCTAATCTTATCTCTCTCTTCACTACAAAATCTTTGCTTCTTCTATCATAATTTTTCCAATTGATCGACGCTTTTCTTCCTTCATATTTCTCTCTTCTTCCTCCTACTTGCATCTCCTATGTTGCCTCGCCTTCAATTCCTGTTACTTCTTCCTAACAAGCTATGCGTACCTCATCACCACGATTTCTTATTGGTCTCAAATTCTTCGTGAGGTCCCTATCATCACTACGACTTCTTAATGCCCCAAAGTCTACAAAAACATCTGTTTTCTTTTTGAATCAGCCGCATCCTAGTAGCATTTGGTCTATTTGTTCCTGCCTTCTCTTCTCATCACTTTTTCTTCCTAACTATTTTTCATTTTCCCACGTTTCTTTCTGACCTCCCATCTTCTCATATACCCCTCCGTTCAAATGTGCCCAAGTTTCCACTGCCTTTGTCCTAATCCCACCATACGCTTCCCATCTGTATTCTCAAAAACTTGATACATGTTTATCGTCCTTCATATCTTTTCTCGTTTGCTATTTTCCTCTATTTGTTCTGCATATTTCTTTTTTCTCATACCAAATCATCCTTTTTTTTCTTTTCATATCTTCATAAAGTTCCTCAAATCAATGTTAAGCTCTGCTCTGTGACATGCATTTTTCTCATGTTCGCTGTTCTTCAATTTCTTCAGGGCTATTTCCTCTCCCTCACCTTCTTTACTACACACTTTTCACTTGCTCAACCTCTACTTTGGCATTTACCTTGCTCAGAATTTCTCTCAAAACCTCAATCCATCCCCCTTCTCCTCTAATTTCTTAACCTTCATTACAAAATAAGTCCCTTTCATCCCCTCTAACTCTCTTTCCTTTTCATTTTTCTCTCTATGCATCTTTGCCATTCATTACACTTATTTCCGATCTTTCGCCTTCCATGTTTCTGGTTTAACTTTCTCATTTCAACTGTCTCCATTCTGATCTCTTCCACACGTCTCTGATTTAAACTTTCTGCCAGCCTCATCCTCTTATATTTGCTATCTTTAGCCTGAATTCCTTATTCTTGCATCAAAGTTTTCTCTTCTGATTTGTTTCATTCCTATTCCCTTCTCTCTCCTCAGTTTCCTCGATTCTTCTCCTTCACCTCCGTATCCTTTATGCTAATATAATATGCTCATACAATATGCTGATCAGATATTCCAAACCTTAGGGCTAATAAGTTAGCAAGGGATAATAGTTCCATCCTCGATTGAGAGAGACTTGTTTTCAAGTGCCTAATATATTTCTATATCCTGGAATAATAAGAAAATATTTTTGATTTCGGTTCCAGATGCGAGCAATCAAAAGCCTTCCACAAGATGTTGAAAGAGATGAAGTTGAGGAGAACATTTGTCGACAAAAGGACCATTGGGATTTAGTGGGAAGGTGGGTCGAGAAGCAGATCGTTCTGTGATGAAGAGCCGAAAGACGAGGACCTAATGGCCCTTAACATGCCAGTCTTTGGTCCTATCAACCATCATCTCCTCCAAGAACTTCTGATCGTTCTTTTATTGTCGCCTTCACTCGCACTCGGCTTGGATCTGGGTGAGGATCCCTATATAAGACCTAAAGAATCAAACCCTCTTACGCCTTTTTCTCATTGTTCTATTGAAATCGATATGGGTCGCTTGCTGACGCTTAAGTAGGCTCCCATTAAAAGAGTGCCAAAAATGGAACTCTAACACGTTTTGCAAAAAAATTGTATGAGCCTCAAA
>WSXT02179224.1:9269-21438 GCA_011762715.2 Neuroterus valhalla | reverse complement strand
TATTTTTTTTTCTTTTGATCGTGACAACGCTTCTTAAACAATGAAAAATTCAATTTGCTAGCCAAACTATGCGAGATATAAATACGAGTGGCGAGTATTGTGATGAGAATGTGTTCCTCAAGGCCAGTAGAGCCTTAAGTAAACTCAATATAAGAATATCAAAAATGAAAAAAAAATCGTTCCGTGTTCGTCCTTCTTCTCTATTCCTTTTTTATCCTTGTCATCAGTTTCTCCTCCACTCTTGTTTCCTAATTCTAACTCATTCTTGTTTTCTGTCTTTTGACCATCCTTCTTATTCGAATTTTGGTTACCATCGTTCTTTAGAACTGCTCTATACTTTTTGTTTATTCTTCGCTCATTCCCGTTGTTTATTATTTCTCCATACCTGCTATTTACTTCTACCGTATTCTTGTTGATTGTTCCATGTCCTTCCTTGTTGTTTGTTTCTTGTTTGTCGCAGTATTGATTACTCTTCATACTTATTGTGAAATTCTCCTCCATCTTTTTTGCTTATTTCTAGTTCATCCTTGTTGTTTCCTACTTCTATATACCTGTTTTGTATTCCACCTTCATCCTGGTTGTTCGTCCTCATTGGAGGAATCTGAATTGATGAAGCAAGTTCCTTTATTGATCTCAAAATGGTTCATGGGTCGGAAAACCGGATCGCTAGGAATTTTTGTGTCTGCATACAGTGACACGCGATCCAACACCCATGCCTACAGAATATTTCGTGAATGTCCCCAGCTGCGACCAAAGATTTATCGCCTGTACCACATTTGTCGCATTTTTATTTTTATCGAGAAACTCAGTACCATTATTTCTCTCACGCTCAGGTTAAAATGAGATTTTGATAGAAGAACACCGATAGATGTCAAATTCATTCAAGTTTTTCATAAGCATTTGTCTATCAAAATTTGCATATAATTCTGGAAGGATTGGGATTCTCCTTTAGTGGCCAGCCACTTTTGGTAGGAAATTTGTCTTTTTGTAGAAAATTAATCTCCTTGGTTGAAAACTCATCCTTTTTGTTGGAAATGCAAATGTTTGGTCGAAACCTAATCTGCTTGGGTTGAGGATCTCACTATTTTGTTGAATTTTCGTTTTTTTATGAATTTAAATATTCTTCATCTAAGAATGCAATACTCTTTATTGAGAGACAAATTACTTGCTTTTTGTTTAGGGTATTTTGTACAAAGGAAAAAATTATCATTTAAGATCCATCATCTTAGTTTAAAATTCCACTATTTGGTTGATAATGAAACTATTCATCTGAAAATTTAACAGGTTGTTAAACTTTATCTTCTCTTCGAATCTCATATTTTTGGTTTGGAATATTCAACTGTACTGCAAATAATTTGTTTCTCTCTAGAAAAATTATCTTCCCGGAAACAAATCAATTTTTTTTTTGTTGAAAATCTCACTGTTTGATTACCTATTCGTCTTTCTTTGTTGGAAATTTAACAAGTTGATTCAAAGCTGACATAGTTTTTAATAAAATTCATTCCTTTTTTGATTCAAGATATATCATTCTATTAAGAAATTTCACTATTTGCCTGTAAATGAAATGTTTGTTGTAAACCTATATTGTTGAACATAACATGATTCCCGTGAAAATTTTTTGATACTTAGATGATAACAGAACAATATTCGTTGAAGATTTCAACTATTTAGTTAAAAATAACACAGCCCCACAAAAGAAAAGTGGAATGTCTGATGGACCAGATTAGTCATATCCTATTGATTTTCTTCTAACCTTAAAAAACTGTTTTATACTGGCTTTTTTTTCGCTCTTCAAAATATGTAGAAAAAAACGTGCTCTCCAAAATATTTTGACCATCGATTCGAATTCAGCGGCGAAAAAAACATAAGAATGATCTCTTCTAGTCCGCTAGGCCCAATACTTTGTGGTGGAGGAAAGACTATGCAGAGAACAATTGCGTAAGAATTGAAAAAGGGTAATATTCCAGCCATTCAGGGCCATCAATTTTTATTGATTTCGGTTTTCTGAGTCCCAATCCGTCTTTGAGATGCTGCAATTATTCACAGATTTTTTTTCAACCTTGAAAAATTCGGCTTTTCTGGCTTCTTCGCATCGCGAAATACTTAAGAGAAGAATGCGTACTTTTTTTATTATTTCGAATACAGATTTGGATTCAGCGCTAAAAAATACATAAGGAATGTCTCTTACAGTCGGCTGGGCCTAATACTTTGTAGTGGGGGAAAGAGAATACAGAGAACGATAGCGTGAAATCTCGCAAAAAAGTTAATATTCGAGCCAATCATAATAGTCAATTTATATGGATTTTGGGTCGTTGAATCTGAATTTATTGTTTTAATTCCGCAATCAGTTGAAGGGTTTTTTCTAACTTCAAAAAAACTTTTCTCTCTTTGCTTTTTTCGCATTGCAGAATATTTAGAAGAAAAACAAGTACTTTTTTATAATTAGGACCACAGATTTGGATTCAGCGGCATAAAATCCATAGAAGTTGACAACTTTGATTGGCGGGTTTTCAAACTTTTTTTTTTGCGAGATCGTACACTATTTTTCCCTGTACAGTCTCTTCCCCACCACAGAGCATTTGGCCTAGCAGACTGAAAGAGACAATTCTTATATATTTTCCGCCGCTGAATTCAAATCTGCAGTCAAAATAACACAAAAGCGCGCATTTTTTCCACATTTTTCGCAGTGGCAAAAAACCGAAAAACTAAGTTTTTCACGTAAAAAAGGAACGGCTATCAATCTCGGAATTATGACCACGGCTTCGGATCCAGCGATCCAAAATCCGTAGAATGTGACTCCTCTGATTAGCGGAAATATAAACTTTTTTTCTGTGAGATTTCACGTTATTTTTCTCTGTGCAGTCTCTCCTCCACCAGATAATATTGGGCTCAGCGGACTAAAAGATACAATTCTCATGTATTTTCCGCCGCTTAATCCAAATCTGGTCAAAATATTGAAATAAAGCACGCGTTTTTTCCTAAATCTTTCGCAATGCGAAAAATGCCAAGACAACGAAGTTTTTTCAGGTCAGGAAGAACACGGTCACTAAGCTCGGAATTATGACCACGGCTTCAGATTCAGCGTTCAAAAACCCGTAGAATGTGACTCCTCCGATTAGCGACAATATAAACATTTTTTCTGTGAGATTCCGCGCTATTTTTCTCTGTAAAGTCTCTTCTCCACTCAAAAATATCAGGCTCAGCGGACTAAAAGATACAACTATTATGTAATTTTCGCCGCTGACTTCAAATCTGTGGTAAGAATCATGAAGAGAAGCATACAATTTTTCCTCAAATATTCTGCAATACGAAAAAAGTAATAAAAAAAGAAAGTTTCTTGAGATTAGAAATCAAAAGTCACTATTCTCGGATTCCCGACCACGGATTAAGATTCAGCGACCTCAAATCCGTAGATTGTGACTATTCTTATTAGCGAAAATATCAACTTTTTTATGCGTGATTTCACGTTATTTTTCTCTATATAGTTTCTCTCCCACCACAAAGTTTTAGGCCCAGTGGCCTGTGAGCGCCAATTCCTATTTGTTTTAAGCCGCTGAATCCAATTCTGGCTTCAAAATATTGACAGAACTCACGCGATCTTCAATAAATGTTTCAAAATACAGGAAAAGCTTAAGGGAGAAGTATTTCTAGGTTAGAAAGGAAAGAGTCATTAATTTGTGACCCCTATAATGGATTCCTATTCAGCGACCTAAATTTCAAAGGATGTGACTACTTCGGTCCGCCGGACATCCCACTTTTTTGTAGGGCTGATTGTAAGTATTTTTCTTGACTAGAAATTCATGTGCTTGACCAAAAGCAGACTTATCCAGTTAAGAGTTTGTCTGTTTTGGGAAAATTTAACTGTTTAAAATTTGTATTGTGGATAAGTAGTTTTTGGAATTGTCAATTCCACAAGTTCAACTTTCGTGGAAAAATGATGATTCCTCATAAAAATTCCACCGCTCAATCGTAAACTCACGTATTTTGTTAGAATCTCGTCTTTTGTTAGCCAATAAATCTTTTTGGTTCCTTCGTTTCGAAATAACCTTTTCCAGTTTAAAAGGTTTTTTTTTTCTATCCGGAAACTTGAATATTTTGTTGAAAATGTGCATACGTGTTCAAAATTCCCTTTATTTCCTAAAGTCGTCTATTTTGTCGAAAATAAACTCTTCCATTGAGAATTTGTCCATCTAGATTGAAAATGCAACTTGTCAGTTTGAATTTGACTCTTTTTCAAAAAATCCTCGTTTTCTATTATTGATTTTATCTTGCTTTGTTAAGGACAAACTATTTTGTTGAAAATTGAACATGTCGCTTTAGAAAACTGGAATGTCCGGTTGAAAATGCATCTTCGTCAGTTAAAAATTAAACTAGTGGATTAAAAAATTTTACTGTTTATTTCAGGAATATAAAAATTAATACTCCCATTCATTAAAAACGTCTTTGTCGCTGCATAGATGAAAATGAAAGCGGGCGCATTATATCAATAGATAATAAATATTATGAAATATGAAAACCTCACGTTTATTGTTTCTTATACTATTGAAAATTGAATTAAAAATTTATTTAGTAGAGATTTCTTTCGCGTTGGAAGAAAGTTATTATTTTACGAGCACGTTGACTCGGATATTCTGTGAAACTAAAGGAAATGCAGATGTCGGAAGCTATACTACATGGAGCAGTGCCAGAGGCAAGGTCTACCTCGTTACAATATACAGCATACAATAAACAAAATACAAGTATTTGTGTTTATACATATGCATGGTCTCGTATCTCTTTGCAGACTCCATAAAGTTGTCTTTGGCGCAGGCATTTGGGAAATCTGGTTTATGTTCCGCGTTCTAACGAAAAAACTTCATTCTTCTTTTGAAGAGAACCAAAACTCTCCCTCCCCGCTCTTTGCACTGAATTCAAATTCTTAACGTGATTTTAACTTTATTGAAAAAGTTCAGTTCCTTCACAAAAATTACAAATTTCCAACAAAAAAAATTACATTTCTGTGAAAAACATGAGTTGACAACAAATGAGACGAATCAGCAATAAAAAAAAATTATTTACAAATATGGAAATTTCGATCCAAACAGACGAGTTTTCTACATAAAAGTTCTATTTTTGACCCAAAAATATCAATGTGCATTTGTTCAATCAAGGAGACTGATTTTCTGCCAAGGAAGACAAATTTCCAAAAACATATTACAAACAAATTTATTAATTCAATTTTTAACTGTGGAATATGATTTTTCACGAAGAATAGAGTGTTTCAATTTCCAGATCGGAAAAGTGATTTTGAAGAGAAACAAAAATTACTTTTTAATAGAATAATCCCATTTTAAACCAAGAAGTTGAGTTTAAGGCTAAAGAAGAAGATGGACTTTCGACAAATAATAAAAAGTTCTGAACAAAAAATATCCAACATCAAATTTTGGGGATGAAATAATCAATTCAATCAGGATTAAAGAATTTTCAAATAATACTGTAAGATCTTCAACTAAAGCAGATTGATCTTGAATCGAACTGGATAAATTTTAAACGGAATACTTTATTTTTGAATCAGAAAATCAATTTTTTAACTGCAAGGTTGTAACTTCTGAACAAAAAGATGGAATTCCTACTAATAAATACGAAATTCCTACGAAATCTTGAACAACATTGTTGAATTTTCTATCAGAAACGATACATTTCAGACAGACGAAATGAATTTTCAAAAAAAAAAAAAAAAAAAAAAACAAGTTTCTCTTCTATCTAAGTAGTTGAATTATGACACAAAAAAAAAATTTTTTACCCAAAAGAAAAGCGTCGATATTTGAACTGAGAAAGAACTTAATGGAATACCGTTGTATTCATCATGAAAGAAAATCCCAAGAAAACAGTTGAATTGACAACAGTTTTCAACCCAAAGGATGAATCTTAGAACCATTTATAATGAATATTATAAGGGGTTAATTTTTGGAAATTATAAATCTATTCCATAGTCATAACATGTATGCTGCTTTTCGATAAGCACCGCGAGGGACCAGCGGTTCGCGAGATACCGTTCGAGGTTGGTGCAACTCAAGCTTGCGGTGAAGCGGTGTCGCGCTTTCTTTAAACTCTAATAAAACCTTGAGAGCTAGGACAATTTTCGCGTCGCCTATCTCTTTATTTCACTTTACTTATCTTCTCCTGCCTGCTTTAATGATAGATAAAAAATTATTAGGTACAGAAATTAGAAATGAATGTACATTTTAGAAAGTTTAAAAAACTCAAGGTCTTGGTGTTTTTCAAAGTTAATCAATAATATGGAAAAAATGTCAAAAATAAAAATGCGTGTAACTCCAAAATATAAAAATCCTTTTTCAGAATTAGGATGAAATCAAAAAACTTTTGGGAATAATCAAAAAGAAAAAGAAGATAATAGAAACATTATTAGCATCATCCAATTTATACAAAAAATTGTATTCTCTCGGTAAATTATGCAGAAATGAATAAATAATGTTACTAAAAAATTTTCCTTGATAATTTATATTTCTTGTCCTAATTTGCTAAGAGATTAAAAACATGTTGAATAAATTTAATGACGTAGAATCAGTTTTTTTTTCAACCTAATTTTTCTCGAATCCGTAATTATTTTTCTTAATGAACGCATGAAACAGTGATTTTTTCAAAACATCAAAATCTCTCAACTATTATTGTTTGATTTTTCCCTCAAGGAATCTATCAAGAATAAGTTGCTAAAATATTAAATGTGTATTATGTCTCAGTGAAGATGAATTTACAAAATTTAAAAACATTTTTGAAGGGACCGTAGGAGGAATCGAAGAATACCTACTCTTTGTTGGCAGTCAGAATAAACCTAACGTATTATATTATAAATCTATTTTATTTTCATGAAATATTTACGGTTTTTGAATGAGAACTGCGAGGGACCAGCGGTTCGCGAGATACCGTTCGAGGTTGGTGCGACTCGCCGTCGCGGTGTCGTACTCTCACTTTGTCAAAACCTGAAGAGCTACAAAAATTTGCTTGTCGCTGATCTCTTTTCTGAAAATGAAGTTGTGTTTGGTAACAATGATAGGTGAATTAGTAACTGTCGGTATCATCCTAAAACAAAAATCATGATAAAATCGCAATTTTTAACAATAAACAAACTGGTGCGTCTGATAGAAAACCTCGAAAAAACACCGAATCTGGCTCCATTTTGAAGATTTAAGTTTGTAATAAAAAGATCTTCATAGTAATCTTAGATCCGAGATTAAATTGTTCCGATTTCTTGCAAACTCTGCCTCCTCATAAGAACCGACGACGTATTGGAATCAGCATTGTCACATGAGCCGTAAGAAACAAGCTCATAGAATCGTCCTTTATGGGACCGAGACACGAAACCTGTAGCCGAGAACTTCACGTATCTTTATTTGCTGTGAACACGAAACCTGAAACTACTTTTACCTCCGAAAATGAAAACGATTGAAACGAACACTTTCAAAGATCGCAAGAAGGGTTACACCAGATTTATCCTCTCATTCCCTTACCTGAATAAAAGCAAATCAAAGTTACCGAAGTTCATTTTTGTAATCAACAGAAAAAAATTTCCGGCATATCCATGATATGCTTGGCCGACTAATGTATTTCCGTGGCCGACCATGATGGATTTGTGCACTTTTCTACAAAATGTTTTTTATTAAAATCCTGATTAGCCATTTAGCCAAGCTCGAGATTTTAAAGATTATTTCTCTGTAATTCGTTCGTCGGCCACGAGAAATTACGTTTGGAGGTTCTGTTACAGAAGCACATTTTTATTTGAAAGCTTATTTTTTTTAGATGCAAATTCAGGAATTTCGTCGAAAATAATTGCATTATATCTAGAATTTATTTTTTTGGCATGAAATTAATGGTTTTGGTTAGGAATTTATCCTTGTGAATCAAGAATACAGCTCGACGGCCGCTAACAATAAGGTTCTATCTCAGCGATCAAAGCAACAAGGTTCTATCTTTATCAAAATTCAAAAAGGTACTATCTCGTCGGCCAATTCAAAAAGGTTGTATCTCGGTAGTCAATGCAAGAAGGTTCTATCTCAGCGTTCCGTGCAACAAAGTTCTATCTGAGATAGAACCTTTTTGCATCGGTCTGCTAAGATAGAACCTTTTTGCACTGGCCGTTGAGATAGAACCTTTTTTTAATTGGCCGAAGAGATAGAACCTTTTCAAATTTTCATAAAGATAGAACCTTGTTGCCTTGCTCACTGAGATAGAACCTTATTGTTAGCGGCCGTCAAGCTATTTGTTTGAAAATAATTTATTTCGTTGAAAGTTCAGTTAGTTCGTTTGCTATTCATAAATTTGTCCAAGAACCGTCTTTTGTTACAAAAATCAACTGTTTTGTGACCAATATCGTTCTTTTGGTTTGAAATAAATCATGATTGGAAATTGAACTATTAGGCTGGAAATGCATTAATTATGCTGTAAGTTGATTATTTCTTAGAAAATTAAACTGTTTTATGGGAGTTTTTTTCCTGGTCAAGAATCAATATGTTTTGTTGAAAATTCATTCTTTCAGTAAATGAATAATCTATTTGTTTGAAAATTCAACAATTGGTTTGAAAATCAATCGTTTTTGTTGAAAGTTTGACTACTTCTTTGTTGTTGAAAGTTTGATTACTTTTTTGTTGTAAAAATTTCGACTATTTTTCTTGTTGAATCCAAGTATTCTGTTGATGCAATCGTTTCTTCATGGCTGCAATTCCACCTTTGTAAGTTGAAAACTCATCTATTTTGTTGAGGTTCGTATTATTTTTTCGAAAATTAAACTATTTTGTTGGAACTATTTCATCTTGTTGGAAACTCAAATATTTTGTTGAAATATTCTTGTGAAGTCAACAATGTAACTGTATTCGTCCTTTTAATAGAAAATTGAATAATTATGATTGAAAATTCAATTTTTGGGCTCGAGATGCATCTATTGTGTTAAAAGTTGTTCATTTTGTTTAAAATGCGTTCTTTTGGTAGAGAATGAACTTTCTTGGTTAAGAATTTAACTACTGATTTAAAGAATTCATCTGTTTTGTTGAAGTTGATTTATTTTTTCAAAAATTCAACTATTTTGTTTAAGTCATCTCATTTGGTAAAAAATATAACTGGATTGTTGCAAATTCGTCCTTTTGATAGAAAATTTAATAAATTATGATTCAAAACTTCTGGTTTTAGAATTCATCTGTTTTGTTGCCTTTTTTTCTGAAAAATCAATGATAGTATCAAAGTCGTATTTTCTGGTTGAAAATTTAACCGTTTTGTTGAAAAAGCAACTATTCTTGATTGAATATTATTTTTTGATACTTAAAAACTTTATGTTTAGTTGAAAAAGCATAGTTTGGTCATGTTGTTGGAAGTTTGATCATTTTATT
Source organism: Neuroterus valhalla (assembly GCA_011762715.2). NCBI lineage: Eukaryota > Metazoa > Arthropoda > Insecta > Hymenoptera > Cynipidae > Neuroterus > Neuroterus valhalla. The sequence goes on along the minus strand of WSXT02179224.1, from coordinate 12,061 downwards.
AAAAGTTTGATTATTTTGTTAAAAATTACACTATTTTGTTCACATCATCTCTCTTGGTCAAAAATAAAACTGTTTTGTTGCAAATTCGTCCCTTCGATAGGAAATTTTATAAATTACAATTGAAATTCTACTATTGGGCTGAAAATCCATCTATTTTCCTAAATTATTATCTATTGTCTATTATTATGTTAGAAATGCGCTTTTTTGGTGGAAAGTCAGTTTTCTTGATTAGAAATTCAACTGCTGATTCAAAAATTCATTTGTTCTGTTGAATGTTAAATTTTTTCTCAAATTCAACGATTTTCCAAAGTCGTCTTTTCTGGTCAAAAATTTAATGAGTTTGATCATTTCGTTGGAAGTTTGATTGTTTTGTTCAAAATTCAATTATTTTGTTGAAATTTTCTTTTTCAGTCAAAAATGTAATTATTTTGTTGCAAATTTGTCCTCTCGATATTGAGTTATGAAAATATTATTCAAAATCCAACTATTGATCTAAAAATGCATATTTTGTGTTAAATGTTGATCATTTTGTTAGAAGTGTGTTCTTTTGGTAGATAATCAATTTTCTTGGTTAAAAATCCAACGACTGGTTTTAGAATTTATCTTTTTTGTTGTTTTGTTTTTCTGAAAATTCAACGATTGTATCAAATTCGTCTTTTCTGGTTGGAAATTCAACCATTTTGTTGAAAAAGCAACTATTCTTGGTTGAACATTATTGTTCAACATTGTATAAAACTTAACTGTTCGGTTGAAAATGCATTGTTTGATCATTTGGTTCAAAGTTTATTTGTCTTGTTGGGAATCCAACTATTTTGTTTGAATAATCTTTTTAGACAGAAATGTAACTGTCTCTTTAAGAATTCGTCCTTTTATTAGAAAAGTAAAAAATCATTATTAAAAATTGAACTATTCAGCTAAAAATGCACCCATTCTGTTCGAAACTCGATCTTCTAGTAGAAAATCCACGTTCTTGGTTGAAAATTCAACTACTGGTTTAAAAATACATTTATTTTGTTGAAGTTTAATCATTGTTTCGAAAATTGAACGATTTTGTCAAATTCGTCTTTTTGAGTCCAAAATGCAACTGTTTGGATAAAAAAGCAACTGTGTTTGGTTGCATTTTTTTCCATTATTTGGAAACGTAATTTTTTTGGAAATGCATAGTTTGATAATTTTCTTGGAAGTTTGATTATTTTGTTTAAAAAAATCTGTCTAGCTTAAAATTCTACAATCGAAATAAAAATGTATCTATTTTTAAAAAGTCTCATTATTCCGTAAAAAAAAAACAATTCAGTTGAGAATGCACCTGTTTTGTTGTGAATTTGACTATTTTCTAGAAATTTCTCGTTCAGGTTTGAAAATTCCACTATTGGGTTGAAAATGCCACACATTTTTGGTTGAATATCAATTTTTTTCGTTCTGAAATTTGGCAATGTGGTTAAAAATCAATCCTTGTAGTTTAAAAATGACAATCTTGGGTCGAAAATTCATCTCCTAAAATTGTATGAATCCAAAAAACAATTTTTCAAATCGAAATTGCACTTTAAAATTGTTTTCCGATTTCGACTACCTGAATATTAATAACAGCATCCTAATCACGAGAATGAATTTTGCAGAATTATCATCTCCCGATTGATCTCAAGAAGGTAAGATAAAGCCAAGATCAAGTTTGCTAACCTCAGTTTATGTCAACAGCCTTTTTTCGCTCATGGAGAAAATTCCTCCCCCTATCAAAGATTTAATTGCAAAAATCCCGTAAAAATTAATTCCAATACGAAAATAAAGCGGCTGACTATCGAATTTAGTATGCACTGCGCGCAACATGTTGGGGAGAAAAATAGTAAATTAATTACCTCTTATCGAATCTCCACTTCGTAGAAAGCCATCGAGAATGTCAATCAGCTGACAAAAAAGGTACACAAACTAACCAGCTAGTATCACTTCTCACAGGCATTAACTCACCGATCATGATTCTATACTTTCCAACAGAAAATAATATTAACAATAATAATAATAATAATAATAATATTAATTATAATGATACACTTCTGCTAATTCATCAGCGTCCACATTATCCCGATTGCACTTTACTTAATAATAAAAAAGAGACAAAATCACAAAACTTAGGAAATTTCTTTCCTTTAAAAATTTCGATACGAGGAATACACAATTATTATCTTTTGCAAATTTGAGATAATTTTCACAAAATCACAAAGATTTTAAAAAATTTTCGAGAAGTTGTAAGAAATATAAGAGTAAAAACAGTTAGGAAAGTGAGAAAAGTTCGGAAGAAGAGGAGAAAAGTGGCATCCCTAAGTATTAGGGTGCTGATAGCAGCAGCACGCGCATTCAACTGAAATTCCGATAAAGCGGCTGAGTTGAAATCTGGAGTTCGGAGTGGTTCGGATATTTTCGAGAAAGTTCGGGTCCAAGCACGTGGCCGGAACGAAACCATACCCCGGGTTTATGGCGGTGCAATAAGGGATATGATAAAGAGCGATAAAGACTCTTTTATCAGCGACCCTTGCCAATTTAAAAAATCATATATTTCGATAATCCCGCATTCATTTTATTTATTAACTCTGCCCTTTTCATATCCGAGTGAGATTTTCACTCTTTGATTTTTTACCATCTTTCTAATAATTGTCTTTCCATATCTTTTCCTCTTTGTCTTCAAAGTTTACTCCAATCCCATCTCTCACATCTCTTTCCGTGAAGAACCTTCTTTTTTCTTCTACCCACTACGTTAACTCAATCGCTTTCCCTCTTCTTTCATCTACTTCCTACAAGTA